>CM076581.1:1635643788-1635775288 GCA_034641835.2 Pinus albicaulis | reverse complement strand
GACACATTTTCGTCGCAGGAGCGACAGTTAGAGGGCGGGCAAACCGTGGTTTACCATACCGTCGCAGTTCCGACACAACTAAAAAGTGTCGCAGTATCAACACTTTTCCGACGCTTCCAAACAAGCGTCACTCTTCCGACGTCTCCTAATCCGTCGCACTTCCGACCTCAATAAACTGTCGTACTTCCGACCAAATGTGGTCCGACGTTTTGAACGTCGCTCTTCCGACGTCTATAAACTGTCACAATTACGATGAAATGTGGTCCGACGTTTTTAACGTCGCTCTTCCGACGTCTGTAAACTGTCACAATTACGACGAAATGTGGTCCGACGTTTTCAACGTCGCTCTTCCGACGTCTGTAAACTGTCACAATTACGACAAAATGTGGTCTGACGTTTTGGACATCGCTCTTCCGACGTCTGTAAACTATCACAATTCTGACGCTTACGAGACGTCGGAATTGCGACGGAAGGTTCAATTTAAAAAAAAAAAAAATGAAATTTTAAAAGAGGAAAAACGTTGTTTTGAATATATTATATGAAGTAAAACAGTACATGAAGTCATTACATTTTCACATCTGAAGATTTGAACCCAAATATCCATCCAGAAAATTGGAAGTCCCACCCCAGACAATGATAGAAAAATACCCCATGTCACATACACGGACATGATATAAAACCCAGTAACGGTCCACATGGAGATTATCGACAATCTGAGAAAGCATCCAAATATGCCCAAGGCATCTATAAGAAAGTGAAATAGCAGTATGTAGAATAGTAAAACAACAGATAGAGTACCGACGTCCATTGTTCCAAATACAAATTAAAGTACCCAAAATCCTTGAACAAAGAAAAATGCTAATCATGTGAGGAGTAAGATATGTCCCAAATATAAAAAGACCATGAGATTATATCAATAAACCAGCAACATAGACCAGCATCGCTAGTTTTGAAGGCAGAGTGATAAACATTAATCATTTTTTTTTCACAAGAGAAAAAACGTTGTTTTGAATATATTATATGAAGTAAAACAGTCCATGAAGTCATTACATTTTTCACATCTGAAGATTGGAACCCAAATATCCATCCAGAAAAGTGGAAGTCCCACCCCAGACAATGATAGAAAAATACCCCATGTCACATACAACGACTTGATATAAAACCCAGTAACGGTCCACATGGAGATTATCGACAATCCGAGAAAGCATCCAAATATGCCCGAGGCATCTATAAGAAAGTGAAATAGCAGTATGTAGAATAGTAAAGCAACAAATAGAATACCGACGTCCATTGTTCCAAATACAAATTAAATTACCCAAAATCCATGAACAGAGAAAAACGCTAATCATGTGAGGAAGACCATCAGACCATATCAATAAACCAACAACATAGACCAACATCGCTAGTTTTGAAGGTAGAGTGATAAACATTAATCATTTTTTTTTTCACAAGAGAAAAAACGTTGTTTTTAATATATTATATGAAGTAAAATAGTCCATGAAGTCATTACAACAATATAGAGACAGATTGTCTCGTAGATAAGAAAAATGATAACTGATGTTGTGCTGTTTCCTTCTTTAAAGAATGTGCTGGAGGCAGGCCCTATATCTTGGCTTGCTGCTGTCCTCTTTAGTAATTCTATGTTTATTATTTCATTTCACTGATACTCTTTAACTGCTCTGATACTCTTTGACCTTTGTTCATCCTTTTATCCTTTTTATCATGATATACTGTGGTAAATAGGCAAAAATTTATATAAGGATAATTTTTTACAAAAGTTCCATCATTTCTTCCCACCATTGAACTTCTGGCAGTCTGGTCCTTTGCAACTTTCTTAGTGTTTCATCAGCCTCAGTATATCTGAAGAAATCAGGCTGATTTGGGAACAAATGATTTACTTCATGCTCAAGAAAAAATAAATTCTCCAATCTGTCATGAAGGTTTTTCCCTGTAGGCAATGCTGCTGTTGATGAACTGGTTGAAGAACTAGCTTGATTATCAGCATATTTGTCCAATTTTCCAACATAACTATCAAGGTCCATTAGCTTATCTTCTGCAACTATAGGACTGGGCAATCCTCTATTTAACAAAATATTCAATCTTTCTCTGAAGGCAATGATTTCTTCTTGCATATCTGAGCACCTTTGTTCTAAATTCTGTACCAGAGTTCTTTTAGTAAAAACTTTCTTTATTTCCAGAATTGTTCCGGTCCTGTCCTGAATACCAATTTCTGCAAGTTGATTCTTAGTCTGAGTATTCAAAAAATGTATAAGTCTATTGGCCTCTTCTAGCATATTTCCCAACTCTTGTCTTGATCTCTCAATCTCATCCAGAGCCAATTTAACTAAGTTATTATGTTCATCCATTATTTGAATTGAGGACCAAACATCCTTTATTGATTGAATGATATTATCCCAAAGAATTTCATTTATTTCTTTAAAAGGTTTCTCCAATGTGAGATCCTTTTCCAATGCTTTGACTGTTTTTTCTAATTTGTTCACTTCTCTTGTTTTATCAGCAACACTCATTTTTGAAAGATCATATTTATGTTCTAGAGTGGCCAATTGTTCCTTTGTTTTGTGAAGCTCTATGGCCTGAATGTTCATATCTTCCATTGACTTTGTTAATTCATCAGTGTTCAAATTTGCGGTGTTGCTCTGTGACAATTCTGCTGGCTGACCTGTTGTTGCTGTACCTGTCACTACTCCTGCTGTAGATACTAGAATATTTGCCTGCTTATCTTTTAATGCATTCTCAAGCTCTTTTTCAGTTGCAGTAAGTTTCTCATTCAATTTTAAGAGCAAATCCATTAGTTCTTCCTCAGAATTTTGTTTGATGATTTCTGCAGTCTGTGGATGTCTTGAGGCCGGTAACTTTAATTGTTTTCTCAGAGCTTCAATATCATCATCTTTTCTCTTGATCAAAGCTTCAATACCTTTCACATCTTTAGGATTATGACCCAAACCAATGATTATTTCCTCTAAAGTTTTGATTCTATTATCCTTAGCCTGGGAGGAGGCTTTTTCAAGCTGCAACTGTGTATTAGTATTATCCAAAGAATCCTGCAAATTATGGGTCATCATTGATTTATCCGTCAGAGTAGAATAAATCATCACACCTGTTTGCTTGTGTAGCTCAATTTAATCTAAATGATGGATATCCTTTACTAAGACTTCAAAATTAGTCCTAACGTAATCTGCAGCTGTCTGAGGCTGCCGCACCTTGGGCTTCAAATGGCTCATTAACATCCTACCCTGTTGGATGTCATAAGCTGACATCAATCTTTCTTGATTTTTCGGAGCCATCTTCAAATATTGGTTGTACACTTTAAGTCTAAGTGGATCGTTCCTGGCCTTTATATTGGTGAATGTTCTTTTGATGTCCCAGGCAGTTTTTACTGGAGGTTTGAAAGAAGATATTTCTGCACTTTGTTGCCTTTGTATTCCCTGTTTTTGAAAATTAGTGGATGTCCCACTACCTGTATCTGTTTGCTGACTGTCTTCTCTTCCCTGGCTGTCAGGGATTTCCTGAAATGATTCATCTTCTGGAAGGGGAGTTAATTTCTGCCTTTTAACATCTTGTTGTTCAGAAGAGCCACCAATAGGAGTAGTTGTTTCAGCCTCTCTCTTTTTGCCCTTTTCTATATTCAGAGGAGTTTGTAAAATAGAAATTTATGGCTCACTGATCTGAGTAGGAGGAATTTGTCCTTGACCTTGTTCTTTAGAAGTCTCTGGTTGCTCTGTCATTATGAATTTTTCAATTATTTGTATATCGGGCTCCTTTTCTTTTCCTTTAGATTCTACTGCTACTGTACTAATCTCCTGCAAATTTTGTTGTAAAGTCCTGGCTGAAGAAGATCCCTGCACCTGTCCAAAAGAATCTAGGTCAAGTATCTTTTCAAGATCTTTCATTACATTTTCAACGTTGACCTGATCACTATCATTTTCAACCAATGTCCCTTCTGTCCATTCATCCATATTAGCATATTGTTCTATTTTTGGGATTCTTTGATGGATGTATGGTGACTGTTTATTTTTCATTCTTCTATCACAGATAAAGTTGTTTGGATCATAAGGCACCCAGTAGAAACTCTTTTGTAGTATGAGATGGTCTTCTAAAATCCTTTCGGCTTCCTGTCCAGCTTCCCTAGAGTTACAAATGAAGGGACCTAATTGGCTCTTGATCCTGAGTGGAGCCTTTTTCTTTGCATTGCAAAAATGAATTATATCTGAATTATTCATCTGCCTGAAATATTCTAATGCAAAGAGTCTCATTGGGACATACTTGGGCAGTTTGAATGGGCATAATTCACATCCATATATCCTGATCTCTGTGTAGTTTTGATATAGGTACCTGTCACCTATCTTGTAATGCTTTGAGAGCTGAAGGATTTTCTTGATTTCATTGTTAATTCTAGGAGGAGAGACTCCTGTCAACAAGGTAGTTGCAGGATGAACAAAAAGGTCGACAAACTCATTATAGGAATAAGGAGAATCAGAGGAATTGTGAGTAATGGCAGACCAAAAGATGACTGGCCTAGGATTCCCTTTGGCATCAAGTTTCTTAACATAAAAAGGGAAATTTTCTGACTGAAAGTAAATCATGAGATGATATATGACAGAAGAATACTTAAATACTCTCTCATTCTCAAATCTCATGAGCTGATCATGGATTTTGTCAGCAATATAAGATGCAAAATCGTACTTGACAGCAGGAGGCTGTCCAGGGGTAAAAATGGATAACAATACTAGGGTTAAGTGATCAACATACTCACTAGTATTGAAGCCCATTATGGAAGATATCATGTCTAAAATAACTCTACCCTCATCAGTAAAGAAAGCATAACCATAATGGGGAGGGTTTTTAGGCTGATGCTCTGGTAACATGAAGGTTTGGCATAGGCGGTTTAACTCTTCTTGGGATAACTTAGTATATTTCTCAAGTAATTCAACCATGGACAGGGGAGTGAGAGCTTGACCAGGTTGGAATTGTAGCATTTCATTTATGGACTGAGCAGTTATTGGGAAAAGGACATTTTGACTTGGGGATAAAACTACTCGTTGGTTGGGATCATACTTTGCGTAGCAATAATGGATTAACTCAGGAAAAATATGGACTGAGGGGAGAAGGTACATAGGAAGATTTGATTCCCAAAGTCCAAAAATGTCAGAACCATTCAAATAATTGTCTCTGCAGCGGCAAAATATTCGAAGAGGATTCTCACTGAGACGCAAGTCCTTAATTTGAAAATCCATATCAGCTAAAGGCAAATAATCCAAGTCCTTGTGAGGGGCATTGATGGGCACGACATTCAGAGCTACAGGAACTTCCATTTCTGAATTGTGGATTCAGAAATGGAATTTCGGGGTTTTTGTGGAAAAGGGGCACAATTACCAGTTTTGGGAATATAATTGCAGTTCTGGGAACGAAAAAGACCAAACTGAACTTCTTTTCAGACCTTAGTGCAGAATTAAAACTAAAACCAAGATTTTTTATAGAGTTTAGCGGGGAATTGGAATAAATACCTATTTACGGGAAATGAAACGTGTTTAAACAGGCGTTGGTTATGACAGAAGAACCCTGAAATACTCGGCTTCAATTCTCTTCAGCAAGGTAACGGTCAGCAAGCGTTAACAATTGGTTTTTGAATTTTGTTGCATGGAAGACTGGCTAGCGCACGGAACAATGAAAATGACGTAGACGCATTTTTTTTTATTTACAAAGTCAAAAGGGTGGCGGGGAACAATGAAAATGACCCGAAAAAGATTAGGGCGAATTTGATAAGAAATTCGCGTCACAACTCTCCCTCCGTACGCCAGCCAACTTCGGACCCGAAAAATATTAGGGTGGAATTCATTTGGTTTTCGCGTCACAAAATTGGCCGACGTCAGCAGGCTATTTTGGAACGCGAATTTGTTTTGAATTATGGTTTATCACCGTTTGAAGTCCGGCGGGCTCGACTTAAGAGAACCGGGGTCGTGAACACTGTTCAAATATAAAAATCCCGCTTAATAAAGAGACAATATTGTTGTGCTTTCGGAACCTGACCCGAGGATTGGACATGAGTTAAAAAACAAAAGGATAGCGGAACCAGACTTGCACCCGTGGTCAAGCCCTGTACCAAAACCACGAGCGGAATCACAAAAGTGGGTTGCCCATATCGCACCGCTTTTGCGGAGTAGGCGGTATTTCCTATTCGCGAGCGATTCCATAGGGAAAGCGACACGTGGCGAAGTGACCCCCGAAAAACCACCGTTTAACCCGCGCCATCGCACGTTAAAGCCCGACGTTGGAAGCCGAGTGAAATTGCCAAGAGTCGTTGATTTGGAGAAGGACCATCGGACAGTGGTCGCACGTTGAACTTGCCCGGAGGTTAACTAAGGTGTGCGGAGGATAGCCAAGTACGATACGAGTGTTTGATTGGTTATTGATATATATAGGTGGGGCCGGAGTATAATGAAATTTTTTAATTAAACGATTGGCGGATAATTAGCATAAGTCTGGAGCGTGATTTTTGTAAGGCTGGGTGGTGAAATATAGAGCCGAAAGTTCATTACAAGTTATTTATTTAAAAAGAAACATGGAGTATAAATACAAAGTGTTGAAAGTTAAACATTGGTTATAAAGCTTGGAGATAATATAAAGTCGGGAATATAAATTAAATTCCAACCATTGTGGATGGTATTTATTTATCAAATTCTACGAATTTGATAAATAAACCCGAAGAAAGAAGAAGTCAATGAAGACCCAGGCTGGAGGAAAAGAACGGGGTAAACCAGGGGAAAATGCTGACAGAGCGATTGTAGACACACCGGCTCTCCTTAGGGGTCCAATTTCAGTTTTGTTGCGTCACACGATGATCTCTCTTCTCTGGCATTTACTTGTATTGAAGATCACTATTCTAGGAATAAGGAGTTATTTTCTCCAAAAATAACCCTAGCCAAACATTGATAATGCATCAAGGATATCTTTCTATGCTACATAAGTACATATGTTCTACTTCTAAATCATGTCTTGGAAGTGGTTGTTTTGCTGGAAATTATTCACCAGTTGGTTTCATACCAAAGTCTTTTTCACATTTTCAGCATCCAATACATGAAAAAGATAATGGTTTAAAACAACATAAATGTTTGAAATTTTGCAAGAATTGTCTGGCACACTTTGAATATGAATTTTGAAGTCAAGTGCATGATGCTGTATAGGATCAAGTGTCATTTTCAATACCAAATGTTTCACAAGAAACTTCTCAACATGCTACCCTGCAGTAAGGATTAAATGACAATATTGCATCAACTATTTCCATATTAAAAGTGCACCTCGGCCATAAGACTAAACAACTACAAATGTTGTAGATCTAACAAGACCACACAATCAAATGTATTCCACAAGGCCAATACTGTATGAAAAATTAAAAGGAGTTTGCAACCAAAAATACCTTAGGCAACTAATTCAATTAGATACACCAAACCATCGGCAAAAAGGAAAACTAACCTACTTGGCCTCAATATTTTCAACTGGGTCCTCTAATTCAACCAATAAAAAGGCCAAAACCATAGCATTGAGATACATTTCATTACACTGTCAATAACAATAAGATTTGACTCAGCCATAACCCTTTCCTTTTAGACCACTGGGTAACAAATATGTTTCCTTTCACCTTTGAGTTTTCAAATTATGCCTACCAAATCTAAGACATTTAAGAAGGGGAACTAATACAACGTTAAAAAGAAAACCAGAGCACACATCTAAAATAACAACCCTCCATGAAAAATTAAAATAACACATTAAAATTTCATATAAGTGGACAAGGAAAGATCCACCGCAGTGAAGTTTCACGTGCAGGGGACCTTCCTTTAAACATAATTTTTCCTCTGACCTGCAATTTTTTTGTCACTGAGCCATCCTTGTTGAAGTACAACTCCTTTTCCATAGCTCTTGTATTAACTACCTTCTCTCTGTCGCGTAATCTCAGAGTCCCTCTTCTGCTTCAGCGATTAAAGGAAATGGGTGAAAAAACTGAAAGAGAAGACAATTGTCTGCCATAATTATCAAACATTGCACCCAACTTCTTCCCCTTTCCATTGTTACCCAATGAGGTAGATGTGGCAATTGTTGTCATACCGCCCAAAGCAGAAGCCATCTTCTCTTATGCTAAATATAGAATTACAAGATCTTCGTATTAGTATGAACCTTAAAAAACATGACTCCCATTGCTAAAAACCACTTTTAAGTTATAAGAGGCAAACTAAACAACTATCGCAACTTTTGGCAACTTCTAGAGCATTAAGAGAGAAAAAACCAAAGAGAAATACAACCACAATCCTCATTTTAATGAGACCGGACTATATATTTTCATTAAGATAATAGAAAGAAATCACGACTATATTAAGGCCACCACAAAACAATCTTTAACCAATGTCTCTCGCAGCCTTCAGGTTGCCATGCTAGAGGTTGCATATTTTTAATTTAAATTCTATACCTCTCGTGCCCATCTATGAATGCATCCAATGGGATATCTACATCAAATGCTCCTTTATATCACCAAAAACAAATTCCCTACTACAAGAGCACCAGTATTGATGGATCAGCCCACACCATCCCACCCACTAGAAACGGTGAAAAAGGAAACCCGAGAAAACTTCTGAAATATCTCAAGATGACTATATGGGTGGTTCTTATGAATCAACCAACCATTCGGAACATGCTCATCAATCCAAACCATGAGTATTATGTGACAATATTCAAGCAGGCACTGAATCGGATTTCTGAAGCTATGTTAGAGAAACCCTAAACTCTCACTGAAAATAGGTGAAATGTGGCACCACTCAGAGATTGACATGTGCCAATTGGTATAAGTGGTAGACAATTGGCATGCTCAAACAACGAGGTGATGCAGGAATGACATGAGGGAGAAAATATCAGAAAAGCCCCAAATCTGGAGAACTAAAGCTCATCACCAACCTGAGATTGACAACTTTACGTGATGTAACCTATGAAATCGTAAATGGAGAAATCATAGTAACAATAAAGTAACCTATGTAACAATAAAGTCGGATTCATCCTGGGAGTGGTAATGGGAGAAATCATAGTGAACAACGGGAAACATGCATAGTTGCTTACAATCAAATAGATGAAAAAACACATACAAAAAACCTAGATAATAATCGTGAACAAGCTTAATATTGAATTATGAACTGTAAAGGAACTTACAAAATGTGAAATTACGAACCTGGTCAAGCGCACAAGCAAAAATATCCTGGACATGACCCTGGTTGACAAGTTGTATTGCTCATGATGCAAGAGGATTTGTACCTGCACTACCAAGTCAATTAAAATCCATCATTATCTATACAATAAATACAAGTAATTGATGTAGTATTTTTTACTCTAAGATGCATTCTTATGATAATGTTAGAACATATGTTGAAAATGTCAAAACATACCTGAATAAGCTCCTCTTGGTTTCAAGAACAATTTATTGGAGTCGCATGAACTTGGAACAAGCCTCCCACGATCTGAAAGAGTAGCAACTAAGTCAACAGTGACTTTTTTGTTGCTACGCTGGATCAAGGGAGGGTTGCTCCAAGATTAAATCGCTCCAATAAATTATTCTCTACTAAACAGGGCCAACCACGTGAAGGTGGAAGCTCTTATGGCCCCTCCCCCCCCCTCACATCACTCTCAATTCCCCAATACCCAATCTATATTTCAATTTTTACTTTCATGAGCATAAAAAAAAATATTCAATAACTAGTAAAAAAACAATTCAACAAAAAGTACGCAAAGAAACATTGCAATTAATGCTTGACATAAAAATAGTATGATAAATGAGTTTTTTATATAACGCAAAAAAATGTTCCAAGTATGGTAACGTTTGTCTTATAATAATACAATATTTTACATTGTCAAATTTTCTTTTTTCTTCTTCCTATTTTTAAAGCTCCTAATTACATCATCAATATCATCGTGCTCTGCTCCTGTTTCGTGCCTTTCAACCCGCACTGCTGACCTAGTTGTGTATTCACGATTTCTGGGCTCATCCAGTGACGGGGCATCGCCTACAAAAACGGATAATATTAAATTTTAATTGTCAGTTTTTAAATATCATTGAACTAGTTCGGTAATATTAATAAAAAAAATTGCAATGAGATTATTTACCTGGTGCACCAGTTGTCGCCGTTGACCTAGTTGCGTAGTCACGATGTCTGGTCTCATCCAGTGACGGGGCATCGCCTACAAAAATAGATAATATTAAATTTTAATTGTCAGTTTTTAAATATCATTGAACTAGTTCGATAATATTAATAAAAAAAATTGCAATGAGATTATTTACCTGGTGCACCAGTTGTCGCCGCCGACCTAGTTGCGTAGTCACGATGTCTGGTCTCATCCAGTGACGGGGCATCGCCTACAAAAACAAATAATATTAAATTTTAATTGTCAGTTTTTAAATATCATTGAACTATTTTGGTAATATTAATAAAAAAAATTGCAATGAGATTATTTACCTGGTGCACCAGTTGTCGCCGTTGGGACTGTTGCCCTGTCTTCCTCTCTGGTGGTAAGATCCTCAAGGGAAACATTCTCTGTCATTTAAACAAAAACGTTATAAGGACAACCATCAAGGTATAATTAGAAAAAATTATAAGTGGAAATTAATTACCGTCACGGCCCTCACTGATAGTAGCATTGTCGACCTGGTCCCCACTACAATGATCAGGTTGCACGTGAGGATCATCTACATCTGGCTCTAAAACTGGGTTATTTGCCTCGTCGGTAGTGCTGCTCCCTTGATTTAAACAAAGTTGTTAGACATTAAATTTATGGACGAAAACAAACATATTGAAAGGTTAATGTTTTACCTTATCAGGCATTATGGATCTTGGGACCTGCCCCAAGCTTCTGCGACGTTCAACTACGGCTTGATAGCCGAAATGGAAAGCGATATTTTTATCTTCCTCTGTAGTTTCTGTTCCGAAGTCATCACCCTACATTACATATGATTGTGCATTTTTAATCATATTTGATAGGATTACAAAAATGTTGGAAGGCGATACAATTAATTATAAGATGTTTAGCTACTTAATTACAATTCTTGCGGCCAATTTCAAGTAGCCGCCCTGGCCTAGCTTGTGATGGCCCTTTTTTTCAATCCTAGCTTTGGTTTCCTTTGAGGTGTCAAGAAACCTAGCATCAAAATATTAAAGTCAGATATGACGTAGCACACTTTTATTTTAGACATAGAGAAAATTAAAGCTATTGAATTAAAGTTGTAATTTACCTTGCGGGTCAGTTGGCATTTTTCCTTCTTTCTTTGCCCTTTTCTCTTTTCCGTCATGGATGAGTGCTCTCCACTCACTCTCTGGAACTATGAGAGGATGCTCATATCTAGGGTTAAATTGCAATTGCGTCCTACAGGTGTCCCTGGTATATTTCAAATATTTGCCGGCGACCCGAGCCACCGCTGTTCTGTCAAATATGACGACCCCAAAAAGGGTTTCTAGATAATCTAGAAGTTCTTTTTTCAGGTTGGAACTCTGGGAATTCCACCCTGTGTGTATGGTTGGGCCAAAAATTACCAACGCATGGCTCTCCAGATACCTATAGAACTCATTGTTTCCTACACAGATTAAAAAAAAAAAAAAAAAGATATTATCATTAATTTAAAAATAAAAATCGTGATAAATATGTTTTAGATAAAGTACATGAAATAGTTAAAATATTAAAATTTACCTAGGAGTTGTACATGCTTTATAGGGACACCTTCATCGTTCACCAACAACGTGCCATTAATGGTCCCTGTGGAGCTGACACGTGTAGCTCCAGGAAACGCAATAATGTAGTTGGCCATATCGGCCTCATCATTGCCAACACGTTCAGCGGTTGGCTGGGTGTCTGCTTGGGCAGGGTGTGTTTCTTGGCTAGCACCTAAAGGAGTAGAAGGTGTACGAGAGGGTTGTTGGGCAATCTCTTGCCCTTGTGTCCCACTACCACCAACACCGGGTTCAGCAAATGCCAGAAAACGCTACATACAAAAGAATTTTTTGTTAGTTTAGTCAATGTAAAAATTAAAAATCAAACTATCACAATTCATCTCATGCAGAACAAAAAAAATATCCTTTTGACTTTTTATTACTACCTGATATCTTTCTAGTTGGATCATAAGTTGTTTTATCTTCTCTTCTGTTTCAGGTGTTTGAGGTGCGTCTATCAAAGTATTAAATTCCGACCTTGCATTTCGTGCCTTTTTTCGCAACAAGAACACTGGAGATAGGGATGAAGAAAGCTCTTCCTCAAAGAGGGAATCATCAGGCGTACCATGGCTAGGTGTGTGCATATTTGAACAAAATTAATATTATTTCAATTATGTAAATAACTAAAATACCTGAAGATAGAGCAATGCTGGCACTTTACATGTTCTTCCGCTGGCCTCTTTCCGCGATCATCCCGTCTCTGGGTTGTTCCTGCACTGCTCTGATCAATCTGCCACATTGCAATAAAATTATAAATGTAAAAACTTGAAAACAATATCTAACTTAAAAACACAAAATGAAAACTGAAATAATTTCTAATAAGACACCGGACGACAAAGTTAGAGTTTCAAATATGCCTTGCATTGAATTCAGTCCTGGAAACATGTCATTGCACATTAAGGCACCCAAACAAGAGACGAGTTGACGATGAAGACCTTATTGAATATATTGTTGGAGCAACTTCTAGTAAACTTGTTGTGAAGACCTTGAGGATATTTTTGGAGCAACATTGTTGAAGCTGATGGTATAGCATTGTTGGAAACGATCTTGAAGGGCCTTGAAGTGAAGCTTTTGGAGCAACTATTGAAAAATCCTTAGAGCATTTAAGTAAGGCACTTTCTATCTTCCATCACCTTTTTCCTTTCAATATCCTTTAAGCGATTTTGTTGATATTTAATGTTTGAAATCACGTTATAATTCCTTGATTATATGTGTTTGGGGACTAGAATAATTTCACACTAAACCATGCAAACTTAAAAGTAACTTAACAGATTCATAAAGTAATAATAATCATAATTCCTAATTTCCTATTGTACGATATGATGCAAATTATTCAAACATGAACCAATGAAGACATGCAATGTCTGAATTTCAAGATTGATGAACCAATACAAGAAGTTAGAAACTACAACTTTGATTCAATACTCTGTGTCCTAACTCCAGGAAGGAATCTAGTTTGTAGTACAGAACATGCATCGTGTATTATCAATTCTTAATCGACAACAACTAAAGGACATCTACCTCATCAATTCCTTCCCATTTTGTGTTTTATGTTATATTCCTTATAAAAGTGTCAAATTTCTCTCAAAGTAAGCAACCACTGAATAGAATAAAAAATAGTTGAGATATGATTGAGAAATGGTCATTTATTTCTTGAAAGGATCTTCACAATTTCTTTGGTTATTTTTCATCTCAAGAAACAAGAAATGACCTAAGAAACTATCGTGATGTAATATAAGAAACAATACGGTGCAATGGCCATTTTCAAAGCCAAATGATGTCCATTGAGGACATGGCCTTTATTTGGTTCCTGTTTCATAGGAGTTTCGGGTAGAAATGGAACTTTGTTGTACCATTTCCAGTAGTAAAAAGGGAAAACCTTCTTTTTCCATAGGAAATAATTTACCTTTCCTTTTTCAAGATAATCTAAATCACAAAAAATATGAACTATATTGCACACATTCTTGGATAATGTGAAAGTGGAAAAGGAATACCCTACACAAGTGATGCACACATGTACACTTGAACACTAATATATTTTTGTAGTTGAAATGCAATGCTTGTTTTCATTTAAATGTAGGGTTTTTAAAACAAGGAGAAATAATGGCTGCCAATTTAATAAGCGTTTCTTTGGGAAAAATTTAAATCTTGTATTGGGTGATGAAGATAATAGAGGGTATTGAATCTTGATTCTTGACATTGTGTTTAACTTGAATAACTCAAATGATTATAAATATCAGTCGATGAGTTCTTTTTCAAGTATGTCACTCAAAACTCTTATGTCAAAGCATTGTATGATGGCTAGCATTTGCTTGTTTCCCTATCTTCAGTTCAATGTAAAAAGTATATTAATATATTGGAGCACGAATGATAACTAAAATTGTTTGCTCTGCAGTATATCCAGCCCCAAGATTATGAAAAGTTTTCTCAAGTGGAGCTATTTGGTTAGGCTGTAGGGTCAACCCTCTAGGGAGAACTTCACGTAAGAACTTACCATTTTGCAAGAGGCGAGGGCCAATCTTTGTGCAAGAGGGCGAGGGCGAATGTTGTTCTGCCAAGAGCTCGGGGCGAATGTTGTTCCAGAGCGGAGGAGGCGAATGCGCGCGTGATATCGAGACGTTAATGTAGCACGCATGTACATTTGAACACTAATAGATTTTTGTAGTTGAAATGCAATGCTTGTTTTCATTTAAATGTAGGGTTTTTAAAGCAGGGAGAAATAATGGTTGCCAAATTAATAAGCGTTTCTTTGGGAAAAATTTAAATCTTGTATTAGGTGATGAAGATAATAGAGGGTATTGAATCTTGATTCTTGACATCTAGAGAGAACACTACAGCCTAACACAATCCAATGGAATTGACCAAAAAAACCCAAATAGAGTCAACCCTACTATAGGAGGAAGGGCCTGCAGTAAGAAATTACCATTTTGCAAGAGCTGAGAGTGAATGCTGTTCTGCAAGAGCCGAGGGCGAACGCTGAGGGCGAATGCTGAGGGCAAATTCTGTTCTACAAGAGCTGAGGGCGAATGCTATTCTGCAAGAGCCGAGGGCGGATGCGCGCGTGATATCAGACGTTAATATAGCTATTGCGACGGATACGAAACAATAAAATCATTTTTATATAGCGTGCATATAAGTTTCGTTTTTGTATTTTAGCACGCATATAAGTGTCGTTATACCGACGGCGGAAAAGGCGTCGCTATTGCAACGAAGGCCTCCAAACGTCGCAATTACGACACTTAGACATTGTGTCGCACTTGTAGTCGTCGCAATAGCGACGCGTTGGGCCATAGTGTCGCCAGTGCGATGTCTTCCTCCAAACGTCGCAATGGCGACACTTTTCTAAGTGTCGGTATTACGACACCTTTCTATAATATTTTCATTTGCTTCTAAGCACACATTGGATGTTGTCCTAATGCAGAAGAAGGACCTTAAAACATAACAACCAATTTCATTTTTCAGTAGAAACATAATGATCTGAAAATGGAACTATTTGTACTGGTATGCAAAGTATCCATGTCCATTTAATTTAATGTGCAAAGTGTTCTCCATGACTGGAAAGTTAAACAAAGTGGTTTTGGTAATGTTTCTGAGTTTTATGTGTGAGACTTTGTTAATTAAATTTACTGTTTAATATATAACAACAGAAATACATAGCAAGTAAACTTCATCATATCATAACACAACAAAATGATGAGGTAGTTCACCCCTCCTGGGCTACATCTGCTGGTCTAAGGCTCCCCAATGGTATGTCCTTGCTTTATTAAATTGCTCAAAATGGTTAAACAGTGAAAAATATGCCTAAACAGGAAAAACAAGCTGTGAATTTGACTTCAAAAAATAGAAATAAGCTAAAAATGGCTTTTGTTTCACCTCAAATAGTGAAGTACAACCCAATATAGCTTATCTCCCTGATGGCCCTGGTGGCTCTTCCCTATTCCTTGAAGCAAAAATGGCTTAAGAACATGTCTGTTCACTCTACAAGCTATCCCAAACACTCCAGAATGCTGAAGAAAACAAAATTTGACTAAAATTTTGTCCAATTTGGTTCAATAATGAGGAAGTTATGAACTCCCAAAGAAAATTGCCCAATGTCACTAGAAAACCCCACCAAATGTGGGATAACTCCAGTTAGCGCGCTAAAGATGGGGAAAACTCCAAAAATGTCAGATTGGTGCCAGAGTTGGTGGTAATGGTTTGGGCTGGCATTATATTTTTGGTTGGTGGTCACATGAACCCTCTGCCCATTAAAATCTGACTTAACCACTTACCATAAGTGTTAACAAATGGTGGCATTTACTGTTTTGTGATGGGGTGGTCACATGTAACCATCGTCTAATTCGCCGGCGGAACTGCCCACTGACCATGGCATTATATGGGCGGATGATGTGCTGGTCATATTCCATGTTAACCTCCAGGTATAATGGTTTCATAACCCGTGAGAGGCTTAAGGGCCTGGTTACCGTGCCTAGGTCATGTGGTATATGGGCTAGCCCCTTTTCTTTCCGCCCGAATGAAAATCAAACTCCAAATAGAATTTCCCTCGCACCATAGTTAAGAACTTCTCCTTAGCCCAGTTGGTCAGGGCATTGTGCTTGCGAGGACTAGACCCGCGTTCGAATCTTGCGAAGTTTAATATTTTTGTAAGCCAAAACTCTTCGGCTTGGGGCCATGTGGTGGCCTCTGGGCTTGCCACGTGGCACCCGTGAATTGGCCAGAATCAAAATACGTCAGACCATTGACCAATTAACAAATGCCACTTATTGAATTCCCATTCGCCCCTGTGGAATATTCTAGGGAATATTCCTATAATATTCCTTGGAATATTCTTTTTTAATTTTTTTTTCAAATTCAAAATTCAACTTTGGTCAATTGAAAAATGGAGTTTACTGGAGACTTCAAACCTTCATAAATTTCACATACGACATCGGATTTGAGTCCCATTCATGGCGCCAAAATTGCAGCGACGAGACCTTTCCGTTTGTTCAGACTGCAACCATTTCTGAGCATTTCCATTTTTGAGCATTTTTTCCACTTGGACATGATCTCCTGATCACACCTCCCCAATGGTAAGCTTTTGAACCCCAAAATATCTCTGAATTAAAAAAATTGAAGACGAGGAGACTGATTCTCCACTATTCCACCCTTGAACCACTGAAATCTTCCTGACTTCATCAAATTGAGCTTCTCATAAAAAGATAAATTCTTCCTTGAATCTGCTGACCGACTGTTGCTAACCTTGACTGTGTCATGCTGCAAATTTTTGAAATTTGCAGAATAGCAACTAAAATTTGCAGAAATCATACTACTCCTACAATGGTCTACCTTCAAAGGAAACTGTAAATAAGATACACCTTGCCAACTGTCCTTATGGCAAATTTTTGCCGAATGAGCCATGTACTTGTGTCGATTCCCAACCAAGTTTTCTCGCCATACCAACCTGCCATTCTGAAACCAGCATTGATCCATGCTGAACTTTGTGTCCTTTTTGCTTACATGCTTTTCCCTTTCTTAGATTATTGCACCACTTTGCACCGACACTTTGTCCTTTGCATTGATCGACACCAAAGACCCATTGTGAAACATCTTGTCATCTTCTTCCAAAGACGACCTGCTTTCAGACTGAAACATTTCATCATTTACATCAGCAATAACATGAAAAGGATTATGTACATAATATTTTTTCTTAATCATCAACAAAGTCAAATTTTGACTTGCATTGACAAGCCTTTTCAACCGCCCTGCATTCACTAAAGAAGATTCTAGCTTCTTCCGATGTGCTCTCACAATAAACTCCTTGCCATCCTTGAATAGGTGATACTTATTCTCATGGCGATGGAAGATCGATTTTCTATCATATAAGTACGGACTACCCAACACCACACCTGTAATTTCAAGCGGTACCACATCTAATTCAACCAAGCCAACATAATGAGCTATTATGGCGAAGCGCAACATGCACTTCCTTGAAACTTGTAAATTAGCATCCTTGCAAATCCATCCAAGTGGATATGGCTTTGGATGTGGAATGGTTTCAAATTTCAGCTCCTTGAATAAGTCTTTTGAGATGAGTGTTGCTTGAGACCCACTGTCAAATAGTGTGTCTATCTTTGTGTGTTTGGAAATTATCCTCACATGAAACAGCTTTATCCTCCTCTCTTCATTTGGAGCTTTTATGTGATAGTTTAAAGTGCTAGAACTGGGATTTGTTTCATTTACAATCTCTTTCTCCTTTATTTTCTTTAGTTCCAAAGCTATGCTTTTAGTTTCATCTCCTGATTCAGACCCTAAGTCTTGTTCAGCTATTGCAACCATTTTTCCTTTTTCTTTAGCCTTATCTTTGGTTTTAAATTTTTCTAGCTTCAACTCCGGATGAAGTTTCCAGCAATGGTCTTCATCGTGGTCTATTTTGGAACAATTTTTACAAAATAATTTTCCTTTTTCTTTCCTAGAGTTTGCATTTCTTTTTCTACCTTTGCCTTTAAATTCACTACCCTCATTCCCATTAAAAGATTGTTTACCTCTAGCCTCTAAATGCGTGGCTTGGACACAAACCTCGTCTAGACTAGTAGGATTGAACATAAGGATAGTATGTATAAGATAACTGTGTAAACCACCTATATATTTCAGCAAAGTCTCTTGGCTATGGAAATCAATTCCAAGTAATAAAGCCCTTCGTCTAAACTCTTGAGTGTAATCTTGAACACTTTCTCCCTTAAGTTGTCTAAAACTTTTCCAATTCATGATAGCCTTTTGTAAATGAGCTAATGGATAAAATTTTTGTTTAATTGCGGAAATAAATTCAGCCCATGATAAAGTGATCTTACCATGTTTTTGAATTTCATCCTTGGTCTTGGCTTCCCACCATACCAATGCTTCTCCTTCCATTCTCAAAGAGGCTAACTGAATCTTGGTGTCTTCTTCATGAAGGTTTTGTATCCTCAAACAAACTTCCAATTGTCTTATACAATTTTCAAGTTTCTCTGCATTGACCTCACCATTAAACATAGGCAACTCAAATTTAACATCAAGCTTTAAAAATGGACTTTTACCAGTGGTTTTAGACTTGTGAGATTGATTCACCTAAGTTGAGGATGAAAATGTAGAGGAAGAGGATGAAGATGGGGATGGTGGATCACCATTTCCTCTGTGTCCTTTCTTTGACTTGTCATCACTTTTCTTTCCTCCTGAAGGACCCTCTCCTTCTTTCTGGTGTCTAGAACCTTCTCCTACAAGCCTGCCATTCCTTTCTTGGTAGAGTATCCTCACCATCTCCATCATGTCCAAGAAAGCCTTTCGGAACACCTATTCCTCTTCTTTGGGATCAATGTCTTCAAGAGCTTCTCCTTCCCTTGAAGACATGCTTGATGCTTCTTCTATGGCTCTTGGAGGTGGCTCTCTGGCCCTTCTTGGTTTAGGATTACATTGTGCACTAACCAAGTGTCATTCACCGGTGCAGTAACGACTGAAAGTCCGTCCAAATAGAACCGGTCAACGATGACGTGGCTCAGTCAACAAGGTCTTTTTTTTTGTTCTCTCGGCAATGTTATTTATCAATTTTAGAAAAATTGATAAATAAATATAATTGGCAACTTTAGAATGGTATATTGTAATCTCGGCTTATATATATATTACCAACGTTATAATCAAAGTTATAACTCCCAGACTTTTATAATTTTTCGGCCCTTTTATCTTTATATAAATATTCCACGATTACAAGAACCTTTGTGTTTAATTAGCCTCCGTGCGTTATGTAATATCCCGCCACGTTATAACAGATATTAAACCTCGGGCTTTATATTAATATTCTATGCTTTGGACACACTTTATAATAAAACTTCGGACCGGCCCCGCCTATGCACCGTACCTCACTTTTCCTCCACGCACTTTTATTAAACTTCGCGTATCTTCGTCGAATAGTCGCCGTCGGATGTCCCTTTTTCAAATCAACGGTCCTGAGAATTTCCGCTCGGCGTCCTCGTATTGACGTTAACGCGCGAAATCGCAAGTTAATGAGCGGTTTTCAAAAATTTCCTCTGCCACGTGCCGATTCTTGTATGGAATCACTCGCGTCCAGGGAAATACCGCTTATGGTCAGAAATTGGTGCGGAAAGGGGCAAACCGCCTCTGCGAAACCGCTTATGGTTTTGGTACAGTACTTGACTCGGGTTAATGTGTCGGTTTGTGTGGTCCTTCGTGTTCGTTAACTCAGAGTTAAGTCTCCGGTTGGGGGGATTCAATTAACACAAAAAAACGCAAATTTCTGTGTTACGCGGGATTCCATTACTCTAAGCAGAGTTCCACGACCATGCTTCTCCATACAGACTTCTCTTGCGGTTGGGATGTAATCCACAGGGATCATTCAAACAAACTGGGAGACACAGCAAACAGGGAGTGCGGGACTGTACGACAGTTCCATTCAGGAAATATACGCGCACAGACTACAATCGCTTCACGATTAAACAAATTTACTCACAAACACCAATTCGAGACAAATTGATAATCAAATGGGAACATAAATTGTTGACGGAAAAGAGAAATGCACAACGAGTTTATTATCAAAAATCTCTCCTCTTATCCTCTCTGTTCTTACATGAAAGAATACAATTATATAAATTACAATGTGACTCTTCGGATCTGACGGGGACCGTTAAACCAAAGGAAGCCCTGAACCACAGCTATTCGACTATTTGATATGCTTTTTAGAATAATGGCTATTCTTCTATGACTCAAGCTGATCAATTAATATTAATTTAAGGCATTGACACCCATTGTGATAATTCGTATTTTTCAACCCTCCTAGCCACAACGTGTAGGAAAAAAACTCCTACATTACGCTAATACCTAATGCCCCCATCGAGACTCGAGCAATTTTTCTTCATGGGCTCTGTCCGCAGGCTTTCTTGATCGCCTATCTTCGCAGCAATTCTTGGGTATGAAATTGTCTTCCCTCTAGTTTAAACCTCCATTGATCGAAATCTTAAAGATCTTTTGGAAGTACTCTTGTCCTTTGGTTCTTCTGAATGGTCTTTTATCCAATATATTCTCTGGTTGCAATGGCTGTGCTGGAGGTAGCTGCTCTTTCCACTCAATCTGTTCCTTGTCTGCTGATCTGTCCTCTGCACCATCATCTTCATACTTGTATAAATCTACAACATTAAAAATGGGAGATATTCCAACATCAGGTGGCAATTCAATCTCATAAGCATTTGCAGAAAACTTCCTAAGTATCTTGCATGGCCCAATCTTTTTGAACTTCAATTTTTTGTACTGCTTCTTTGGGAACCTTTCCTTTCTCAAGTGTGCCAAAACCTGATCTCCTACTTCAAAATGAACTTCCTTTTTGCTCAAGTCTGCTCTGCTTTTGTATTTGATGTTGCTGCCTTGTAGTTTTTGTTTCACTTGTTCATGTATGGCCTGGATCTCTGAAGCAAATTCCTCACCATCTGCACTTCTCAGCTCTGCCCTTCCTAGATTTCTTAACTCTGATATTCCTCTGGGATGCATTCCATAAACAATATGGAATGGACTCTGCCCTGTGCTTCTGTTTGGTGAATCATTATATGCATATTCTGCCTGGGGCAAAATATGATCCCACTGCTTGGGATGCTCTCCTGCAAGACTTCTCAACAAATTTCCCAGACTCCTATTCACTACCTCAGTTTGTCCATCAGTCTGAGGATGATAAGCTGAGCTGAAACTTAGTTTGGTACCAAGTTTCTTCCACAGTGTCCTCCAAAAGTGCCCCACAAATCTGGTGTCTCTGTCTGAAACAATACTCCTGGGCAACCCATGCAATCTAACAACTTTTTGAAGAACAAGTTAGCAACATGGGTGGCATCACTAGTTTTATAACATGGAATAAAATGTGCCATTTTGGAGAATCTATCCACCACAACAAAGACTGCATCATTCCCTCTCTGAGTCTTGGGCAATCCTAGAACAAAATCCATGCTCACCATGTCCCAAGGCCTGTCTGGAATAGGCAAGGGAGTGTACAATCCTGCATTCTGGCTCCTTCCTTTAGCATATTGACAAATCTTGCAGTTCTTCACAAACTTGTCCACTTCTGTTCTCATCTTGGGCCAGAAATAAAAGTGACTCAGCTGCTCATAAGTCTTTTCAGTACCAAAGTGTCCAGCAAGTCCTCCACTATGCTTTTCTTTGATCAAATTTTCTCTCATGGAACATTTTGGTACACATAGTTGGCTTCTTCTGAATAACAAGTCCTCCTGCAGGAAATAATCCAGCCACTGACTTCTATCTGTTAGAACAGGGTTACTACATGCTTCAAATGCTTCTTCAAAATCTGGATCTGTTTTATGCAATTCTTTGAGAAAATCAGATCCTGCAACTTCAAAATTAGTTCCTTGAACAAGCATGTGTCTCCTAATCAAAGCATCAGCTACTTTATTGGCTTGGCCACTTATATGTTTCAAAACAAAATTAAAACTTTGGAGATACTCAACCCATTTAGCATGCTTATGTTTCAACTTGGGCTGCTGCACAATATACTGCAAAGCATGATTATCAGAATACAATACAAATTCTCTAGACATCAAATAGTGCCTCCACTTCTTCAATGCTTGAACAATTGCATAGAATTCCTTCTCATAAGAGGAATACTTTCTCCTGGTGTCATTCAACTTTTCACTGAAATAGGCTACAGGCCTATCATCCTGACTCAACACAGCTCCAATGGCTTCCCCACTGGCATCACATTTTACTTGAAATGGTTTAGTAAAATCAGGCAGGATCAAAACAGGCTTCTCTGTTATCTTTTGCTTCAAAAATTTAAAGTTTCTTTCTGCTTCAGCAGTCCACCTAAATGGCTGTTTGTTATTCTTTATTGTCTCAACTATGGGTGCATTGATCTTACTGAAGTTTCTTATAAACTTTCTGTAAAAACTAGCAAGTCCATGGAAACTTCTTACCTCGAAAACATTCCTGGGTGAAGGCCACTCCATAATTGCCTTGACTTTCTCTGGGTCCATCTTTAATCCTTCTGCAGAAACAACAAACCCCAAATACACCAACTCTTCCTTCATGAATGAGCATTTCTTCAAATTTATCAGCAGTTTCTCTTGGTGCAGCTTCTTCAAAACATGATTAAGATGCCTTAAATGTTCCTATTTAGTTCTGCTGAAAACTAATATATCATCCAGATATACTATCACAAATTTACCAATGAAATCTTTCAATACTTCATTCATAAGTCTCATAAAAGTGCTAGGTGCATTTGACAACCCAAAAGGCATTACCATCCATTCATACAGCCCTTCATTTGTTTTAAAGGTAGTTTTCCACTCATCACCCTCTCTTATCCTAATCTGATGGTATCCACTCTTCAAATCTATCTTTGAGAAATATTTAGCACCACTCAAACAGTCCATCAAATCCTCAATTCTGGGCAAAGGGAATCTGTACCTGATTGTGATCTTATTAATTGCTTTGGAATCAGTACACATCCTCCAGCCTCCATCTTTCTTTGGGCTCAATACTGCTGGTACTGCACATGGACTCAAACTTTCTCTGATCAGTCCTTTGTCCACCAGTTCCTGTACTTGTCTCCTGATTTCTTCATTTTCCTTGGGAGTCATTCTGTAGGCTGCCTTATTTGGCAGATTTGAACCAGGGATAAAATCTATCTGATGGCTGATCTTTCTCACAGGTGGCAGCTCATCAGGTAAATCATCCACAACAATGTCACAATAATCATCTAACATCTCTTGGATTTCTATTGGCAAATCAGAAATCTTTGTAGAAGTAAGAACTACTTTTGGTTTGCAAACTAAAGCAAAGCTTACCTCTTCTTCTTCTATCTGCTGCAGATATTCCTTCCCGCTCAACAACAAGGTCTTTGGATCAATCACTCTGCTGGATGGCTCTCCTTCTTCCATGGGAATCAATATATGATGTACCCCATCTTTGAAGAACTTGTAAGTGTTCTTCTTGCCATCATGCACTGCTGCTCTGTCAAACTGCCAAGGTCTACCCAGCAGTATATGACACACATCCATGGGCATTACATCACACAAAACCTTGTCCTTGTATTTGCCCATTTGCAGCTCTATTTCACACTGTTCTTTCACAACCAGTTGGTGCCCTTTATGCAGCCAGGACACCCTGTAGGGAGTGGGGTGCTCCCTAGTCTTCAGCTTCAGTTTTTATATCACCTCAGTGGAAACCAAATTGTCTGTGCTGCCACTATCAATGATTAGCTGGCAACATTTCCCTTGGACTTTGCATATGCTCCTAAACAAAGTCTTCCTTTGTGCAGGTTCGGTGACTTCTTTGGTTTGTTTCAACAGGACCTTATTAACCACCAAGGACTCTCCCCTCTCTGGAAGAAATTTTTCTTCAATTTCTGCTTCTTCTTCAACCTGGGCAACAACAACATTTCTTGGACCAGCACCCACATTCTCTGGACACTCATAGTGCTTATGTCCCACTCCCTGACATCTATAACACCTCAACTCTCTACCTCTGCCTCTGTCTCTGCCTCCTCTTCCTTTTCCTCTGTAAGAACCCGTTCTGCCACTTGCATCCTCCTCTGTAGATGCATTCTGAGGTGAGCTACTGTTAGCTCCATCCCTGGGTGTAGGCTTTCCTCTACCACCCTGACTTCCCTTCCCACGGAAAGTACCTCTCTTCTTGGCAGACTGTTTCCTCAAGAGTTTCTCCTCTGCTTTCAAGGCCATCTGGTACGCCTCTTCTACTGTCTTGGGAGACAAGAGACCAATCTCATCTTGGATCTCCAGCTTGAGACCATTCACATATCTGGCAGTCTTTTCTGGTGTATCTTGGAATTGCCCAGCTCTTATGCTCACTCTGTAGAACTCCTCTGTGTATTCTTTTACTGTCAGCAACCTCTATCTCAGGTTCTGCATTTGTCTATACAATGTCAGCTGGTAATCACTAGGCAGGAATTTACCTTTCAACTTGGCCATCATTATGGTCTAGCTCTTGATAGGTTGCTTGCCAACTCTCCTCCTTTCTGCCTGCACTCCATCCCACCAAAGTGCAGTATGTCCCTTCAGCTTTGTTACTGCAAACTTGACCTTTTTATCTTCACTTATTTCTTCATAATCGAAGCACTTGTTTAATTCATTTATCCAGTCCACCAGCTCTTCTGGATTCAGTCCCCCTGCATAGCTTGACACTTCAATTCTGGGCTTAACTGCAGACCCCAGAATAGTCCTAAGGAGCCTCATGTCAGGAGGAATTTCAACATTTTCTTCAGCTGCTTCTGTTTCAGGTTCGCTGATGTCTTCAGGATCTCTGATCTATCTTCGCTCCACGACATCCATTCTCGCGTCGACCCTCTGCAAAACCTCCAACACTTCTGCGTTGACTACAGGTCTCCTTTTGCCAGCACCTCTACCAAGTCGGATTGCCATGTCAACAAAAAATTTAAACTACCTGCTCTGATACCACAAATGGTGCAGTAATGACTGAAAGTCCGTCCAACTAGAACCTGTCAACGATGACGTGGCTCAGTCAACAAGGTATTTTTTTTTGTTCTCTTGGCAATGTTATTTATCAATTTTATAAAAATTGATAAATAAATATAATTGGCAACTTTAGAATGGTATATTGTAATCTAGGCTTATATATATATTACCAACGTTATAATCAAAGTTATAAATCCTGGAATTTTATAATTGTTTGGCCCTTTTATCTTTATATAAATATTCCATGATTACAAGAACCTTTGTGTTTAATTAGCCTCCGTGCGTTATGTAATATCCCGCCACGTTATAACAGATATTAAACCTCGGGCTTTATATTACTATTCTATGCTTTGGACACACTTTATAATAAAACTTCGGACTGGCCCCACCTATGCACCGTACCTCGCTTATCCTCCATGCACTTTTATTAAACTTCGCGTATCTTCGTCGAATAGTCACCATCGGATGTCCCCTTTTCAAATCAACGGTCCTGAGAATTTCTGCTCGGCGTCCTGGTATTGACGTTAACGCACGAAATCGCAAGTTAATGAGTGGTTTTCAAACAGTTCCTCTGCCACGTGCCGATTCTTGTATGGAATCGCTCATGTCCAGGGAAATACTGCTTATGGTCGGAAAGTGGTGCGGAAAGGGGCAAACCGCCTCTGCAAAAC
This sequence comes from Pinus albicaulis, assembly GCA_034641835.2. Lineage (NCBI taxonomy): Eukaryota > Viridiplantae > Streptophyta > Pinopsida > Pinales > Pinaceae > Pinus > Pinus albicaulis. The sequence continues at coordinate 1,635,749,410 of CM076581.1, read as the reverse complement.
CGCTTATGGTTTTGGTATAGTACTTGACTCGGGTTAATGTGTCGATTTGTGTGGTCCTTCGTGTTCGTTAACTCAGAGTTAAGTCTCCAGTTGGGGGGATTCAATTAACACCAACAAACACAAATTTCTGTGTTACGCGGGATTCCATTACTCTAAGCAGAGTTCCACGACCATGCTTCTCCATACAGACTTCGCTTGCAGTTGGGATGTAATCCACAGGGATCATTCAAACAAACTGGAGACACAGAAAACAGGTAGTGCGGGACTGTACGACAGTTCCATTCAGGAAATATACATGCACAGACTACAATCGCTTCACAATTAAACAAATTTACTCACAAACACCAATTCGAGACAAATTGATAATCAAATGGGAACAAAAATTCATTCAGCCGGAAGCAATTGCACAACACACAGCGTTTATTATCGAAAATCTCTCCTCTATCCTCCTCTATTCTTACATCCGAAAGAATACAATTATATACATTACAATGTGACTCTTCGGATCCTCTGTGAGGACCGTTCTAAAAACCAAAAGCCACAACTATTCAACTAACTGAAATATGACAGTTAGAATAACGGCTATTCAACTTGTACGACTCCAACTGATCAATTAATACAATCAGCTAAGGCATTGACACCTAGCTGTGATAATTCGACTGTTTTTCAACCCTCCTAGCCACAACATGTGGACAAAACTCCTACATTGCTGGCTAGTACCTAATGCCCCTGCATCATTCACCTCTCTTGAGTATAAGCCTAGTAAGCATCAAAACTTCCAAACAGTCAACTATATCTTTGCACAAGAACAAATGCATAGTAAAACTCTAGCTCTGATACCATCTGATCTGAAAATGGAACTATTTGCACTGCTATGAAAAGTATCCATCTCCATTTAATTTAATGTGAAAAGTGTTCTCCATGACTGGAAAGTTAAACAAAGTGGTTTTGGTAATGTTTCTGAGTTTTATGTGTGAGGATTTGTTAATTAAATTTATTGTTTAACATATAACAACAGAAATACACAGCGAGTAAACTTCACCATATCATAACACAACAAAATGATGAGGCATTTCACCCCTCCTAGGCTACATCTGCCGGTCCAAGGCTCCCCAATGGTATGTCCTATTAAATTGCTCAAAAATGGTTAAACAGTGAAAATTATGCCTAAACAGAAAAAACAAGCTGTGAATTTGACTTCAAAAGATAGAAATAAGCTAAAAATGGCTTTTGTTTCACCTCGAACAGTGAAGTACAACCCAATACAGCTCCATCTCCCTCATGGCCATAGTGGCTCTTTCCTCTTCCCTAAAGAAAAAATGGCTGAAGAAAACCTTTGTTCGCTCTGCAACCTATCCCAAACACTCCAAAATCTTGAAGAAACCCAAAATTGACTAAAACTGCCCAATGTCACTAGAAAACCCCACCAAATGTGGGATAACTCTAGTTAGTGCACTAAAGATGGGGAAAACTTCGAAAATGTCAGACTGGCGCTAGAGTTGGCGGTAATGGTTTGGGCTGGCATTAAATTTTTGGTTGGTGGTCACATGACCCCTCTGCGCATTAAACTCCGACTTAACCGCTTACCATAAGTGTTAACAAACGATGGCATTTACTGTTTTGTGATGGGACGGTCACATGTGACCGCCGTCTAATTCGCCGGTGGAACTGCCTATTGACCATGGCATTAAATGGGCAGATGATGTGTTGGTCACATTCTGCGTTAACCACTAGGTGTAATGGTTTCATAACCCGCGGGAGGCTTAAGGGCCTGGTTACCGCACCTAGGTCATGTGATATACGGGCTAGCCCTAAGGGGCTAGCCCCTTTTCTTTCCGCCCAAATGAAAATCAAACTCCAAATAGAATTTCCCTCGCACCATAGTTAAGAACTTCTCCATAGCCCAGTTGGTCAGGGTGTTGTGCTTGCGGGGGCTAGACCCGCGTTCGAATCCTACGGAGTGAAATATTTTTGTAACGCAAAAACTCTTCGGCCTGGGGCCACATGGCAACCTTCGGGCTTGCCACGTGGCACCCGTAAATTGGCTAGAATCAAAACACGTCAAACCATTGATGAATTAACAAATGCCACTTTTCAAATTCCCATTTGCCCCTGTGGAATATTCCTTGGAATATTTTTTTTTAATTTTTTTCAAATTCAAAAGTCAACTTTGGTCAACTGAAAAAATGGAGTTTACTGGAGACTTCAAACCTTCATAACTTTCACATATGACATCAGGTTTGAGTCTCGTTCACGGCACCAGAATCGCAGCGACAAGACCTTTTTGATCGTTTAGATTACAACCATTTCTGAGCATTTCCATTTTTGAGCATTTTTTCCAATTGGACATGATCTCCTCATCACATAAGGGATGCAACACTGAGGTACAAAATCATTGAGAAACAGACCCTGGCATTTGTGAAAGCTTTGAAGGATTTCCGGGTGTGCATACTACACTCGCATATTGTTGCCTATGTTTTTAATGCAGCAGTAAAAGATGTTTTGATACAACCTCATCCTGAAGATAGGTGTGGGAAATGGATTTCTGCAATGTTGGAGTATGATCTCGAAATTAAGCCAATGAAGCTAATCAAGGGACAGGGTTTGGCGAAGCTTATGGCAGAATCCAATTTGCATGCTCTTGACATCAATCTCATCGCTGCAGTTTCCGATGAAGAAGTGGTTGATTCCACACCTCAGGTATCGTAGATTTTCATTTCATCTCCTTGCTATTCTGACATTGTTTATGTACTTCAACACTTGAATCCACCGCCGGAAGTGTCAAAGAGTAAGAGTAGTTTATTAAAGCTGAAAGCTTTGAAGTAATGTATTCTTAATGATGCATTATTTTGGAAAGATCTAGGAGGATTCTTGTTGAATTTTTTAGTTGAAAGCAAGGAAAATGAGGTAATGAATGATTTTCACAAGGGAGATTGTGGTTGTCATCTATTTTGGAAGACCAAAAAAAAAAAGATATTGAGGGATGGATTTTATTGGCCGAGTTTATTTTCATATGTTTATAAAACTGTCATGAGTTTCCATGAATGTCAGATTTTTCAGGGAAAAAGGAAGTTTCTACCGCTTCCCTTGCAACCCATTTCACTTCAATCACCTTTTTAGTAGTGGGGTATTGATTTTATCGGTGAGATTCACCCTTCATATTCAATTCAGCACAAGTGTATCTTGATAGCAATCGATTATTTCACAAAATGGATCGAGGTTGTTCCCACCAGACAGGCCACCGATGCGGTAATCATTCAGTTTATTGAGTCTAATCTTTTGTCATGATTTGGTTGTATGCAGAAAATAATCACAGATAACACAATTGCTTTTAAATCCAAGAGGATGATCGATTTCTGTGATAAGTATCACATAAGGCTCGGGCACTCAACAACATATTACCCGCAAGGTAATGGGTTAGCTGAATCTTCTAATAAGTCATTGGTAAACATCATCAAAAAGTTGTTGGAAGAAAATAAGAATAATTGGCACAAGAAGTGGATCAATGCTTTGTGGGCGAATAGAGTAAGCACTAAGAATTCCATAGGTATGTCACCTTTTCAGTTGGTATATGGAGTAGATACTATATTTCCGACTTCATGAAAATTTTACAGGAAGTAGATAGTGAGCCCAATGAAATTTAATGGAGAATCAATCAGATGATTCATTTGCAGCATATCGAGATGAGGTATTTCAGAACACTACAAAGCTTCAAGAGAAGATAAAAAATATCTATGATAGAAAAAAAAAGGCGGATGATTTCATTATGGGAGATATAGTTCTCCGATGGGATGTTCAGAACGAGGAAAAAGGAAAGCAAAACAAGTTTAAAAATTTATCGAAAGGACCATACAAAATTTTAGCTTTCATAGGGAAGAATTCCTTTGTGTTCGAGGAACTTGATGGACAAGAGTTTTTGGGAGGATCAGTCAATGGTAGGCTCCTCAAGCACTACCTCACTTGATATTTCAGAATATTCTCATTTTCATTGTAATACTAGTTTATTTTGCTGCCAAGTGTGAAGGAATTGCCATGGAAGCTTGAAGCCTGAGGTGAAGGCCATAAGGTTTATTTGATCAATTTTTGTTTCAAATATTTTGTAAGTCATTTCAGTTTGTCGAGTCATTTCAGTTTCGAGTCTTGCTTTTTATTTTTGACTCCATGCCCAATGGATAAGGCTACTTGGTCTACGATGTTCTTGACACCTCCTGAGGAGCCTTCATCCCATCTAGAGACAATGTTAGTGTATGTCAATACTGTTAGTCACCAGTGATCAAATTTTTCTGTTTCATGTAGTTATTAGGGTCCTAGAGAAATTTTTTATAGTTTCAATAGGTTTTCAAATAAAAATTCGATCATTGGTTAGTCTACTTAGGTCATTACTACTCCTTTCATATTCATGGTCAATAAACATCATCATGGTCAGGTCATTACTTTTTTCAAGAGTTTCTTGGTCATCTTGGTCATCCTTCAACTTATCTTTCCATGTAGTGTCATTATTAGGTCATATTGTCAAAATCTTGAAAATAGGTCATGTCATCATCAAAATCACCATTGAAAGGAGTAGTGATAGGGAAAAATGTTAAATAATTATTTCTAAAGTTCATTTGTATCTCTATTAAGATGTAAATATATGTAATAATGTTTAAAATCTTGAGTACACAAGAAATCAAGTCAAATTGTGAAAAGACAAGGTGGGGCCACATCACCACCAAGGAGAAAAATAGATTTCCAACCATTTAAAAGACCAACCAAGCATGTTATTTTCTCATTTCACCTTCATGAGGCATCACTTTGTCAGCAAGGAGCTTTCCACCCTCTAAAAAGCAGTTTCTTGCCTTGGAAAGCTTAATTCCCTTCTTGCGCTGCGCTTTTCACTTTTTACGTTGCGCTTTTCTCAACCTTGTCGTGTTTTTCTTCAGGAAGGAAAATATCTTCTTTCAATTGGTTTCTTCATAATTTACGGGTCCTATCTCATTAGCTACAAGTAAGTGGGTCACCATACACCTGTCTTTCACTTCATTTTATGCTTGAAAGATAAAAAATCCCCTCTCTTAGGGTTCGCTACGTTTTTGGTCAAATAAGAGTCTTTGGTCAAATTTGTTGAGAAAACCCATTAAATTTATGCTCACTCACCCTCCCCCACCTTCCATATACCATCCTTGACACTTTCCCTCATCCCTTTCCCTCATTTTTGTCGTTTCCTTAGAAAACCTAGCCTACACTACAATTTCCTAGGCTAGGACTATGTTTTTCCATTTTGCACCCTTTCCCCTCACTCATTTCTGAAAATTCCACCTCCCTAGACTCCCTAAAATCTATACCTACGCCCCTAAATTTCCCAAGAATATATACACTCTCAAACCCATTCATCCCCCTCCATTCTTAAAACTGCCCAAAATCCACTATTTTCCTACACTAAAACCCTAATTTCCCTTCCTAGTGAGCTAGGGTTTCACATGGATTCAGAGACCACTATGCAAAGAAGGCATAAGGGAGGTCATATCATCATATATGAAACCACTAGAGTAATTGATATCATGGCTTCACCATTTCTCAAGAAATCATTCCAACATGCATGTTTCCTTTCTTTTTGTCAAAAGATTGAAGAATTTGGTTTTACTAATAAACTTACAAGCACCTTTGCCACTAGTCCGAGGAGGGATAAGGTAAACATTGCAGGGGTTGTGTTTACTATTTCAGCAGAGGCCATTTCCATAGCCACTAGGATCCCAAATCATGGAGATCCTTGGTTCAAAAGAAGAGACCTAGATATTGAAAACTATAAGATGTTTTTGAAGCCTCCATATAAAGCTGCCCCAAAGCCCATTTTTCCATTTAGACACTTTCTTGACTAGAATGCCCCTCTCATGAAGACGATCATGAAATATTTCACATGTGAGGTTATGATTTCAAGGATATATGAGTACCATGTTAAATTATTGATTCATTTCACCGGTGTTAAGGCTCTTAACATACCTCACTACCTTTACAAAAGCTTGGTCAAAATGGTAGAATAGGCACATAGCAAAGGGAAATATCACCATGCAAGCTTGTTCCATCATGGCTTGGTGAAAATTATTGTTTATCATCAGCTCACACAGATAAACTTTTCTTGGGAGGGATGCATGCATTCAGCCTCCCTTTTTCCTACTCCAACTCAATCAAGCAATCATTCTACACCATTGACTTCACCAAGACAACAAGAAGTAGGTTCCACAAGAAAACCTACAATAATAAAACCTAGGACTGAGGTGACTAAAACCTATACTAGGGGAAAGAGACTGATTTTTTCTCCTATCAGTGTGGAAAGGGCTCAACCTACATCAATGGAAAAAGAGACATGAACACAATTGCATGAGGCACCATTGCAAGAGGAAGAACAGGTACATTTTAACACTCAAATGGAAAGCATAGAGATGAATGAGGAGGACAAGTCACCAGAGCAGATCATTAAAAACAAGGAAGCTGAGATTAAAGATCTAAAGGACAAATTATCAAAGGTAAAATTCATGATCACTCTTCTTCTGCATGAAAACAAACAGCTCCATGTCAAACAATTTTTTCTTAGCACGCCCAAGGCAGATTTGGAGAAGGATGGTGGAAAAGGTAAATCATTGGTTGATTTTGATGAACTTGAGGATCAAGAAGACCAATTCAAACCAAGGAGGCTAATAAAAAGAGGTCTTAAGAGGCAACAAGAGCAAGAAACTGATCCATCTCCATCACTAGGTTAAGAGGACTTTGATGACCTAATGGCAACAAAAATTGAGCAAGATAAGGATTTTTGGCTTGACAAGGTAAATTGTCACTTAGAGAAGCTTCTTGAGAAGGCTAACATAAACAATAATCTTCAGAGGCACATGGCCATGCACTATTGCACAAGGAACATGATCTCTCAAATTAGAATCAAGCATTTGAAGAAGAAATTGAGGCAAAACCTAATGACGCAAAAGAAGAAGGAAAAACTTGATTTTTTGGCTGAGTCCTCTCTCATAGCCTAACATATCATTTTCTAGCTTCATGGGGCAAGTTTGGACAAATTTTGAGAAAATTTTGGAAAATTTTGAAATTTTGATGATTTTTGCCTTAAACGGGAAAGTGTAGACAACCAAAAGTGCAGCGTCTTGGCACTGTGATTTTCCCTCAGAGGTCCAAATGCCCTAAAATATAAATCAATAAATATATATTGACATGCATATCTCAGTTATCTACCTTTTGTGCCACGTCAGCATTCAAGTTGGGAGAAAGGTGTAAAAAACATGCTAATAACTCACTTTCTGCCACCTTTTTCACCTAGGTGTTGCGCTTTTGGAGTGACCTTGGGAGAATTCATTTTTCTCAGCCTTGGAGAGGAAATTTTTCTTTCTTAAGGACTATATGGACAACTAGACATCCTAAGATTTCCAATGGTACCTTCAAATTAGCATTTGGAGCATAGGAAGGCAGCCAAAAGTGTCCTGCAAGATGGCACTGTGCTTTTCCATGTTGGCACTGCGCTTTTCCCTTGAGGTCAATTTTTCGAGTTTCTTTAGTCAAATTCGGTTTTTCATGATGTAAATTTTATTTTTTTGAGTTGACCTGATGTATATGAATGTAATTAGGCTTGTTAATTTCATTTTGATGTAATTATGAGGATCATTTATGATGGGTAGGTTAGTCAGAGGCTAAAAGGAGATGCTTGTTTTAACCTCCCTAGTCTTAGGTTTAGTTGGAGAAATTTGTGTAAAATGATCCTATCTTGAGGGATTCGACCCCTGAGAGAGGGGAAGATGGTTTTGGTCTATATGTATCTAGTTTTCAATCAAATTCAAGGTTGGACATTAGTAAGTAGAAGGCTTGGAGCTTTGTGTACAATTGATATTTACATAAATACAAGTTCAGTTGCAGCTATTATATAGGGATTCATATGGTATGATTTTGTGGGATTGTTTTTTCTTCTATAATTCACTTTTACGAATGATTGATTCATATTATTTCCATATTTATGCTTTTCAGTGATATTCCTATAAGATGTTAAAGATAATTCTTTAATCTTATGCTCTTTTTTGGTAGGAATTTCATGTTTATGTTGTTCATCTTCTGATAAATGAACTCATGCTTGTCATGCTCATTTTGATCTTTTTATTTTCCAACCTACACTACGATTGACAACCTTAAAGTGCCATTGAACATACCTACAATTCCCCTTTGTATCCCTGCAACTGCAATATTTTAGATCTGACATAGTTTCCTTGGCCTCTCCTCCTGATCCAACAAAACCCCTAAATTTTCAAAACCCTAGAGCTCAGACCTAGCCTAATATATTTTACCCTCCTTCAATTATATTTTGGCTGTAAGATCACATAGAGAGCCCTCTTTTATTTGGTAGGGCTAGCTACCAAATCCCAAGTGGTTTGAGGTTACCTCCATCGCTTTTCATTCTTAGCCTTGGAACACTGTGGAGGATATCACGTTGGGGAGTTTAGACTGAGACAAGGAACATCTGAGGCAAATAGAATAGAACCAAATAATTATTGTAACAACCACTGCTGATGGAGGATGGTGAAAAGTAGACAACAAAAAAGGAAGAATAGGGTGGCTAAGATTTTGTACTTAGCCCCACTTTGTATTTTTAATTTTAATTTTTTTTTTAGTTTTTCTACGTTGCTTCTAGGGGCATTAACGTTTTTAGTGGTGCAACTTGGGACAATTCTCGAATGAACTTGTGCATCTACTTATGTAACTTTTTATAGGTAATATAAAGCTACGTATTTTCTGCGATAAAAAATAAATAAATAAATTTAAAAAAAATTGAAAAAAGAAAATAAATAAATAAAAAATAAAAACACTATAAGGTTTCAATTTTAATTGAAAGTTACTCATTTAGTTGAATACTTAACTTATCTTTATTTATATAATTATTATAATTATATAATAATTAATATTAATGTTAATATTAATTTTAAATCCCTACTTAGTCACACCCTAACTAGCCACAAAAAATTATGTTTCTATTATTTATCTTGTAGCCTTGTTTTTTGCTAGCATGACCAAAATGAGGAGGACCACAAAGGATTTTTTTAATATAAGATTGCATGCATTTTTTTCCTGATGATATATATATGTGTGAGTGCAAGCTTCTGTGATCCATAACATATTAGATATAAATCCTCCGGGAAAATCACATGAGAATTTTAGGAACGACACATTTCGAACTACCAACTGTAGTTCATCATCAGGATAATGAAGATTGGCTGATTTGACAAACCCAATTTATATCAGAAGGAGAGAAGCAACGGTCAAAACCCAAGAAAAGTTAAAGAACGGTTAAAATTAAAAATATAAACAAAAAATAAACGGTCAAAAATAAAAATAGAAATAAAAACAGAAAACATAACAAACCCAACCCTAAAAACGCTAGTCAAAACTAAAATGATATAAAATCAAAACTAAAAACTAAAGTGACACCAAAATAAAAAATAAAAAAAATAAAAAAATATAAATATAAATATAAATAAATAAAATAAAATAAAAAGTAAAATAATAATCAAAGTCAAAATAAAAATATAAAGGAATTAATCCATAAATAAATACATTAATAACTAAAATGTTTAATTAGGATTAAAATAAAAATAAAATAAAACTAAAAATAAAGGATTTAATCAATAACTAAATAAATTAATAAATTAATAAATACATGAATAAAATTTTAAAAAACAAATAAAATTAAAAATAAAGAATTATTATTTTTATTATATCTATATAACTAAAATAAAAATAAAGGATTTAATCAATTGATAAATAAGTAAATTAATAAATAAAAATATTAATAAATACATAAAATTGGAAATAAAATTTGAATAAAAATAATAAAATAAAAATAAAGGATATAATCAATAAATAAATTAATAAAGTAATAAGTAAAAACATTAATAAATAAATAAAATTAAAACTAGAATAAAAACAAAAATATAAATATAAAAATAAATTATTTTTATAAATATCAAATCATAGAATAAAAAAAAAATGATCAAAAACATAAGAAAATACCAAAGAAAAAGAAAGGAAGGACCCTTATAAGGAGTGAAGAGATGGAATCCAGCAACTGCTAACCTTCCATCCATCATCCCTATTCAACGTATAAGGCCTCTTTTCAATCTCTATCGCCTCCCTAAATTTCCGGTGATGGAAATGATCAACCCTAGCAAGGACTCTAGCGTCTTCCAAACAAATATGATGCTTCGTCTTCTCCGCATGCTCAGCTAGCACTGAGGACTTGGTTCTACCATGCCTAATATATGCAGAATGCTCCTAGGTCCTCTTATTAATCGATCGACTAGTTTCGCCAATGTAGGGAGTCCCACAAGAGCACGGGATAAAATAAACACCTTTTATGTTTTTTGGGTCCAACTGGTCCTTAACCGATTTAAGGGAGCTCTGAATGGTGTTTAAAGGCTTAAAAGAAGACGAGATCTTATGCTTCTTTAAAATCCGAGCGATCTTGTCAGTAGTACCATTAATAAAAGGTAAATGAACTTTACCAATACCATCATCCATCATCATTTTTTGTCTAGGACCTTTGCTTGCATTCCTGAAAGCCTTCAAACCCTGACTTCTACTATATCCATTTTCTCCGAAGACCTTAAGGAGATGGGCCTTCTCCTCATCAAAATGATCATCATCAGAAATTCTTAGAGCTCTCGTAGCTAAAGTGTTTAGAACCCCAATTTTCTGAGCAGGAAAATGATGAGAACCAGAATGAAGATATTGCTCAGTGTGCATCTTTTTCCGAAAAACACGGTGAGAAAAAGAGCCATTATTATTTCTAGAGATGAGAACATCAAGGAAAGGAAGGCTCCCCTCATTCTCCGTTTCCATAGTGAACTTGATGGAATCAGATTGATTATTCAAGTGCTGATGAAAAGCCTTTAATTCTTGTTGTCCATGAGACCAATTGATGAAAGTATCATCTACAAACCACTTCCAAACCTTGGGTTTTAAAGGAGTAGACGCTAAAGCTCTAGATTCAAAATCTTCCATAAAAAGGTTGGCCACTACTGGCGAGAGCGGGGAACCCATGGCGACACCACAAGTTTGCTCATAAAATTATCCTTCAAAACTAAAAAAGGTAGAAGTGAGGCAAATCTCCACTAAATTAGCAATATCAGGATCAGTGATACGCCTGATAACTTCCACTGCCTCCATGATAGGAATGTTCGTGTAGAGAGAAACAACATCAAAGCTAACCATAGAGTCATTAGGTTCGCAAACCCAACTTTTTAACTCATGAACAAAAGAAGCAGAATCTTTCACGAAAGAATCTGTCTGACCAACAAGAGGCTTTAGCTTGCGAACCAAATACTTAGCTAGGAGATAAGTGGGCCCACCAATAGTATTAACAATGGGTCTAAGAGGAACACCCTCTTTATGAATCTTGGGGAGCCCATAAATCCTAGGGGTGACAGGATTGCTTTCAATAAGCTTTGAGCTCATAGAACCCACAGTGCAACTAGATTTAATAGCATTGGCCACTATCTTCGAGACTTTATTAAGAGGGTTCTTAGAATGCTTCTTATAACTCCCACTATTACAAAGATGGTCAATCATCTTTGCTCTATAATCCTCCTTATTCAAGATTACAGTAGTGCCACCCTTATCAGCCTTGAGGACAACAATATCAGGGTTTTTATTAAGGGCTTTAAGAGCCATAAATTCAGCTTTGCTAACATTGCTCCTCGGAGGCTTAGCTTTCCTAAGAGCCACAGCACAATCCTGCCTAATGACATCCTGCAAGCTTTCTGATAAATCTTTAATACCATATTCTATATATATATATATATGTGTGTGTGTGTGTGTGTGTGTGGAATGGTTGATAAAGTTCTTGTTTTCTATTGTCAATACCTTGGTGTTGTATTTGATGAATGGTTCATGGCACAAATCAAGTTACAAAGGGTTGAAAGTCTTATTAATTTTAAATCCCTACCATATGTTGACATTCACTTCACAAATATTGTAATAAGCTACAAAATTCTTTCCTATCATGGTTAGTCACACCTTAACTAGCCACGAAAAATTATGTTTCTATTATCTTGTAGCCTTGTTTTTGCTAGCATGACCAAAATGAGGAGGACCACAAAGATTTTTTTTAATATAAGATTGCATGAATTTATTTCATGATGATATATATATATTGGTTCGAGTGGAATGGTTGATAAAGTTCTTGTTTGCTATTGTCAATACATTGGTATTGTATTTGGTGAATGGTTCATGGCACAAATCAGGTTACAAAGGGTTGAAATTTTTATATCAAAAGCATTATCTTTAAAGGTTTCAAATGCATTATTTGAAACACCTTGATATGGATCAAGATTTAATATAACCATACTAGTTTATTGTTGAACTCACATTGGGCGCTATGGTATATCGTTTTGGCTAACAATTAATGTGGTTATATTATATATTTGTGATGGCGCATTTGATATGGTTATTGATATTATAGTTTTTGTGGACATTTGAGAATGGTGTTGATAACATGGTTGTGTTATGAATATGGATACATTAGTGATTCGTTTCGTCCCTTTTGCTTTACTCTTACATGATCATGAGACCATTAAAAAAATTCTATATTAACATTGCTATGTTATTGGAAGTTTGTTGGGTTGCATATATTGGAGCATCCACATTGAAAACATACCTATGATGTGTCCACCCAAAGGGTATCACAGGAAGGATATGTGTCATCATTATGATGTGTGTCCATGAGGTATACATGGCATATTCCATGCATTGGAATGTGAGGTAATGTTGTGTTGTTTTCACTCATGTGAGACTCATCGTTTCTATGAGCTACATGAATTTGGTTAAGCCATTAGACCTATTCAAGCTCCGCACCATTTATAGTCTTAAATGACCTATCTAGAAATTCGTAACTCTATCTTGAAATTTTAATGCTCGAGTCTTTTGTTTGATCTACAGTGAGAATGGGTTTCGGTCCATATTAATGGCTTTTGTTGATGAGGGTTTTTACTGCCTTAATGTTTAAACTTGTTTCTTTCACTGTTCAATTTCATTTTGGATTTTTACCGCTTCGAATACCACCATGATTAACGAGGGAAAATGAGATCAAGTTGGAAGCATGTGAGTTGATCAATGGGATAATTATGCATTGATTCAAATTATGGGTAAGTTATTGATGGTTAATTACAAATTTCAGTGCATTTTTCACTGGCTAGCTAATCTCTATGCGTTTTTCAATAAATTTATTTTTTCTCAATATTTCTCTTGTTTACCCTATGGACGTTATTCCTCGGCCCTCACTAAGATCTTTATCTCTGTAATATGAAGCGATTATGCGAAATGGGGTTTAGCCAAAGCTCCAACCATCTTTAATTTTGAAGGCAGAATTTTAAAGGGTCTTCGCTCTATTTTAGTTTTTTTTAAAATGATGAAAATTCCCCATGAAACAAAACCCTATTTTGATTTTGCACTGATACATATTTATTGTAATTATTCCCTACTCCGTAAAGCTTTTACACTCTAAGAAAAAATATAATGGAAAAGGGTCGCATAAAATATTAGGACTCCCCACATGCATAATCTCCTTACCTCAAGTGATTCCCCTTGGTAGAATTCAAGTTGCATCTCTTTGTTATTGAATCTTATATCCTTCATTTCGTTGCCCCATTATTTGAATTACCACAATTTCTCATTGTAACCTCTGCAACACCAAGAACCCTATTCGAAAAATCCTATTCCAAAAGAAAGGGGGTAAGAAAATGCCTCATTTGAAGACTGTGTTGGAAAATAAAATTATGCCATTAACACTCTGAAATTAAATTCTTTGGAAATATCAAGAATCTCTCTTAATATATGACAAAGTTATATGCTTGAATTACCCATGCATATAGCCATAAATGAAATAAAAGCAAGAAAAAATAAAAGAGAAAAAAGTTAAAGTGATGAAAGAGCAAGTCGAATAATATGTTTTTCGTTCAATAATTCGAGCACTCATGCCTTCACATGTTGTTTCCTCCCTACCCCTTCCATAATCAAAACCATTTAATCCATGGACCAGGTGAAGAATGTAATGTGAGTGATTGTTGTTAATGTGAAGGCAAAGATTGCAGTGTGTTTTTTAATCAAAATCACAACCGTTATTGTTTTCTTTGAGATCCTACTGTTAGAGCCAATCGTGGATTGAGTTGGAGAGAGAGGATAGAGCTTGGCACCCACTGTGGGGTATATGGGTGAGTGTGAGAGTAATTCGAAGCCGGTGGAGCCGATTCGAGTGAAACCAAGTTGTGATGCAGGTGACCTGTATGATTGTCGAAGAGGCACTATTGCATATGTGTACTTGTTGGTGTACATGCACCTATATTAGCTTTAGTTCAACTCTAGAGATTGCATGCAATGTGAACTTGTCTTTAGCTAGTTAACTTGAGTGCTTTACATGCACATAGTTAGCCTTAATTAGCTTTAGTTCAAATCTAGATATTGCACGCGATGTGCACTTGTTTTTAGCTAGTTAACTCGAGTGCTTACAAGAAATGTGCACTTGGCTTAGTTAGTTAACTCTAGTGCTTGCATATGGTGCATGTGCACATTAGCAGAACATAAATCACACTTAGTTTGAGTTAGCTTTAACTATCCATAGTTATTGCATGTACAACTAAGATTAACTTAGTTGCTTTTATATATTGACTCTAAACTAATATTGAAGAATTAATCTCATTATTTTTTCCATTCTTGCTCACTCCTTCGTTCTCTTGCTATTTTTTTCATTGTTTTTCAAATCTAGATCTTTGTGTCTCAAAATATCACATGTTATTAGAGCATAGGGATTTTTAATCATTGCACAAGAAATTTTTATTTGCAGGTTTAGAAGATTGAAGCAACAACAAAGAATGGAGTCTAAATTGGAGTTTCCACAATCAACAATTCTTATTCCATATAATTACTTTGAATGGAAGTCAAAGATTCTACTTCATCTCAGAAGTAGAGGATTATTTTGAGTAACCATGGAAACGGAAGTTGAACCAACATCGGCAGTGGAGAAAACAATATATTTCAATCGCATGGACGAGGCCTTCGACATCCTATGTTTATCTAGAACTGTTATTTCATGTTGATTCGTGTTCAACTCCAAATGAAGTATGGAAAACTTTGGAAGGATTGTTTGGAAAACATGATGAAATGCAGGGTCACATTCTCGAAAATGATTTAAACTCATTAGATCTGAGAAATTTTGAGAACATTCAAGATTTATTCACAAGGTATAAAGCCTTATTGCTTCAGCTGAAAGGATGTGGGATCGACAAATCCAAGCAAGAAAGTCATTTGATTCTTTCCATTTTATCAAACTTGGTCCAGAGTATGCAGTATTCGTCTCTACATTCCACACAGTAAGATATGAAATTGGTGCAGCTTGGAAGATACCATCACTGGATTATTTTATTCAGTCCTTGATGCATGAGCAAGATAAGCTCATCAAAATGGGAACACTTAAAAATTCCAAAGCGCATGCACTTACTGTGCATGCAAAAGGAAAGGAAAATTCCAAATGCCATCAGAAAGGAAAAGGGAAGAAGGATCATGATCCAAGAAAGGGAGGAAATCCCAAACCCCCTGATGGATCATCTAGCTCAAAGGAAAGGAAAGGAACAAAAGGGAAATCAATGTGAAATTATTTCCACCATGGTTTTCACCCTGAATCTGCATGCATGAAGAAGACTATAGATCTTATGACACAGACACTCCAACAACACAATCTTGGATACCACATTCCTGAGAATGCCAAGAAGTCTGGAGAAAAAACACTAGAACCCAGAGGTAATGGCATGCTTTGATTTCTCTTAATTCTACACTGCATGAATGGATCATCGATTCAGGAGCTTCATATCATATGGCTTCTTCAAAGGAATCCTTTTATTCTCTACATGCATACTCAGGACCTCCTATTCTCATGGGGGTAATTTTGCAGTTGCAACAACTAGACAAGGAAGAGTGAAATTCAAAGATGGAAGTTTTGAGAATGTCTTGCATATTCCAAGGCTTTATGTGAATCTTATCTCAGTGTATCATATGACACATACATGTAGCAGAAGGAAAGTGTAATTTACCTTGGATTCTGTGAGAATTTATGACATGCAAACCAACTTGAAGATTGCATCTGGCAAGGTAAATGATCAATCTCGTCTGTATAAATTTTTTGATTTTGTTCCTCAATCAAATTCTATTTTAATACTTACGCATGCAAATGAAGAAAGTAGGATTTGGCACGAGATATTTGGGCACTTATATTTTAGATATATGCATCATCTTAGCAAGCAAGGATGGTCAAAGGATTGCCGACCATTGAATTTTCAAATGGTGTTTGTAATGGATGTGCTCTTGGAAAGCATCCACAAGACAAGTTTGAGAAGGGGCATGCATGGAGAGCCTCTTCACCTTTGGAACTTGTACACAATGATCTCATGGGTCCATTTCTAGTGCTTTCAATGAGAAAAGAAAGATATGTGTTGTCATTTATATATGGTTACAAGAGATTCACTTGGGTTTACTTCTTGAAACTCAAGTCTGAAGTTTTTCAACATCTAAATATTTTCAAAGCACATGCAGAAAATCAGTCTTGAAAATGCATCAAGATACTTCTCACAGATAATGGGACGGAATATGTCAACAAATATATCAAGAACATTTGTAATGAAGTAGGCATACAGTTTCAACATACAGTTCCTTACACTCCACAGCAAAATGGGGTGGCTGAAAGGAAGAATCGATCTTTGAAAGGGATGACCAATTTCATGTTGCATGCAAGATATCTTTCATCAAAATTGTGGGCTAAAGCTATGAATTGTGCCTCATACATCCATAAAATATCTCATAAATTTGGTACTAGAAAAACACCTTATGAGGGTTGGACTGGCATGCAACTTGAAGTCAATCATTTCCGCATTTTCGGATCTCGAGCATGGGCCCGAATTCCTACAAAGAAGAGAAAGGATATAGAGCCTCAAAGTAAAGCATGCATGTTTGTTGGATATTTTGATGAAGTCAAAGGGTACAGATTGCTTGATATCAACACTTAAGAGCTCTTTATTGAAAGGAGTGTAAAGTTTGACGAAGATATTTTGCATGCACCAGCAGATGAACTTGTTACCAAGTTTCCATCACCACTCATTGATGAGTATGCAGATGAAACTTCAGATCATAATTCTGATGAAGATGAGCCTTTGCCTGTGACACTTGTTGGACCACCAGTTTTTGAACATCGAAATCATACTTCAGCATGTAGTTTGAAAGATTCTCGACCACCTTCAATACAAAAATGGCGTAGCATGAGAAATCTCCTTGATGATCCTACCTCTATAACTCAGTTCGAGGAAGATCCACAAGCACTCTTAGCTATGGATCCATGCATGCCCATGCATTCTTATATAATGCATGCATCTGATCCACAGGATTATGTAGAAGAAACTGGGCATCTCAAATGGGAAGCAACAATGGATGAGGAATATAACTCTCTCATTGAGAACCAGACTTGGGTTTTGGTTTCGCTACCTTCCAATCATAAACTTGTGAGGTAAAATTAGGTTTACCAGACCAAGAAAGCAACAAATGGACAAGTTAGTTGATATAAGGCATGGTTGGTAGCAAAAGGTTTTCAGCATGTACATGGTGTTGACTATGATGAGACTTTTGCTCCATTGGAAAAAATGGATTCCATTCAGCTAGCTCTCTCCATTGCAACAGTAAGAGGATGGGAGGTACATCATGTGGATGTGAAGAATTCCTTTATTCATGGTGATCGCGAGGAGGAAATCTACATGGAGCAGCCACAGGGATACATGCACAATTCATCTCTGGTATGCAAACTAAAGAAGTCTCTCTATGGCCTCAAGTAGGCACCTAGAGCATGGTATGCAAAGATGGATTCTTATTTTTTATCTCAAAATTTTCTACGATGCAAATCTGATTCCAATGTTTCTTTTTTGAAGAAAATTGACTCCTTTTTTATCATAGTGCTCTACGTAGATGGTCTTTTTCTAACAAGTAGTTCATCTTCTGTCATTGCTGAGATTAAAAATGCATTGCATAAGCGGTTTTCTCTGACAGACATGGGCTTGCTAAATTTCTTCCTTGGACTAGAGATCAATCATAGTGGTTTTGGGATTTACCATTTCTCAATCAAAGTAAGCTAGAGATATTTTGGCATGATTTCACATGAGTGACTGCAAGCCAACATCCACACCTTTCTTATCAGGGATAAAGCTTGAGAATGGCAAAGACACACCATTGGTTGATTGCACATTGTACCGTCAGCTTGTGGGAAGTCTTCTTTATTTCACTCACTCCCGTCCCGATCTCTCATATGTCGTAGGAACAATTTCTAGATACATGCAGGAACCACATGAGTTACACTGGAAAGCTGCAAAGCACATCCTTCGATATGTCTAGGGGAAAATCACCTATGGGATTCATTATGCAGCCAATTGTTCTTTGAATCTCATTGGATTCACATATTCAGATTGGGCTGGCGATAACATTGATCGCAAGTCCACCTCCGGTTATGTACTTAATTTGGGATCTGACCCTATTTGTTGGTTAGGCAAGAAGCAGGTTGCCACTGCTTTATCATTAGCAGAGGCCGAGTATAGAGGAGAGGCCAATGCCACTATTTAGGCCATTTGGCTACAACATTCCTATCTAAGTTTGGGATCAATGTCTATCATACAACTGTCATCTAGTGAGATAATCAAAGTACGCTAAAGTTTTTCAGAGATCCAGTGCAACGGAAGCGGACCAAACACATCGAGATCCACATGCACTTCATTAGAGAACTCATTCATGATGGGATCATCTATCTTCAATATTGTCCTAGTTCCACACAGACTGTTGATATCTTCACAAAGACTTTCACTGAGCAGAAGTTTCGATTCCTGCAAGATCTTCTTGGGGTGAAGGACACGGCTGCCTAATAGTTCTCTTTTCTCTACTTTTGCATTATATTTTGAAGGGGGCTTTTTCTTCCCACTGGGTTTACCCTCTTTCCTCCTTTTCATGCATTGTATATGGGTACCTAAAATGGTCATGTTGCCAGGACTCATTCATTTTGTTAAACACACACATGCTGAAACACACATAAAGGGAAAGATGCACACATAAACATAAATATAAACATGATATGCATGTGATATTCATAGTATTCACCACAGTTGTCTATTTATATTACATTAATGTGACTCTTGGATTCATCTTCCAAGGTCACTTGGACTCCTTTGTGACTGTTCAGCTTCCACACCTACCCATAGAGGATTGGGTGTCCAACAATCCCCCCCTTAATATAAAGGGGTATGTGTGAGTCCAAGAAGAGAGTTGTAATACAAATTTGCAAATTATGCATGGCAGCGCTTAGGCTGAATCAACTCTCTGAAATGTTGGCATAACGAGGTGGTTTAAGGATGACCGCCAACACTAGAACGCAATGCTTATTGCAGTTTCCGGAACTCTTCCAAAATTGGCAAGAAGATGAGGGCTTCTGCTAGAGGAAGTGTCCCTCATATTTGAAGAGGGAGACCTTCAACCTAAAAGAAGGGAAGTCTACAACCTGTGATGGTTTAAGGATGACCACCAACACTGGAATGCTTGATGCATTTCCCGAAACTCTACCAAGGCTGGAAAGAAGCTGAAGTCTTCTTCTAGAGGAAGTGCTTCGAATTCTTTAAAGAGGAAGAATATGAACCTCACATGGATGACTTAAGGTTTTCCACCAACCAAATGAATGCTCATGGGAATCCATGTCTCTGGCTACAACTCTAAATCTGGAATGACGAATTGTGGCTCAGGCTCGCTTGAACTGCTGTGTCTCTGGCTACAACTCTAAATCTAGAATGAGATATTGTGGCTCAGGCTCGCTTGATGTGGCATCGAATATTGTAGATGACCACCATTTTCCCCCTTGTCAGGTACAAGGTGAGATGATGGCAAAAAATCAACTTCAATATTGTTCAATATTTGAGAACAAGTTCTGATATGCGACTTAAACATCTTCTTGGCTATTGATGGCCGTTGCCAAGAAGCGATCCATCCAAGATGAATCTTTGTTCTTACAGGAGACTTGTTTTTGAAGCATCTGTGTGAAGAATGGGTGTGTCGACCACAGTGCTTGCATGGGTGAAGATCAAAGCAGTGATCTTTCATATGGCCAACTCGATCACAGTGTTGGCATTTTTCAATCTATTTTTGTTGTTATTGTGGAAGAGGGGCAGGATCTGGAATAGCTGAAGATGAGCTGCCATGAAGAAATTCGGCACTCTGAAATTTGATGGGCTTGGAGTAGTTCAAAATATGAAAGGACAACTCCTTGTCATATCCAAGACCCGTTTTGTGCTTTTTGTGAACAAGCTCTTCCCAAGGTCTAATGATGGACTTGGGAAGTGCAGACTGAGCTGTTGCATCTGCATGTAAATCTGCTCTTGTACAAGGAACTGAATGTGAATCGACTGCAAATTTATATTCTTGCTGCTGATGGGAGTCCCTCTCAATTTTCTGAATAGAAATAGGTTCAGAATGATGAATCTTTTGTTGAAGCTGAGACTCCAACTGCAAAAACTGAATCTTGTCTTGTGCATTTTTCAGAGAGGTTTGAATATATGTGAGAGTGTCTTTATTGACTTTAACTGTGCTTTCAGCAGTAGACATGATTAAATTTCTCAATAACTCTAATAAATTATCAATTCTCACCATTTAGAAAAGAACTATATGCAAATAATACTTCCAAAGAGCTTTCCATTTCTAAAACACTCAACGCCTTACTCTCTTTGCTTTCCACCACCAATGTGCATATAAATCAAGGTATGAGAGAAGCATGCAATATACTCAATGAAACACTTCAGATTTAGTTCAAATGACCAACATATCTCAAATTTCATATAGAGTGATCAACTCAAGTAACATGCCATGAACCTCCCATATATCATAACATATAATAAACGCATATATAAAAACCAACTTAATGTCACACTTTGCATAGGTTTCTGTGTTGGGAAAAATACTGAGAGGGGAGGGGTGAATCAGTATTTAGGGCTGAACAATTTTTCTTTTATTTCTCTTAAAACCATATGTTACAGTACAACATCCAACATGTATGTCCAGATATCTTATTATGTCATTACTTAGAGCATTGCATCATTAAGCATGAATAGAAATAATAGAACAAACTATCAAACATAAACAACACATATGAACACCAGGATTTAAGGTGGAAACCCAATTCGAGAGAAAACCACCGTTGCTGTAATCTCAGTCTTCAATATTTATTATAGAGAAAACTTCTTACAATATATGCTGGTGCAGACTTATACTAACACACAGGCACCCACCTGCAGAAGGCTACAACCTTCTCTCGTTTACCAACCTCTCTTGGAAGGGAGCTACTACCCCCTGCTCTTGTTTACCAGCTACCACTGGAAGGGAGCTACAACCCCCTCACTGAAAGCTTCGACCCTCAGCATCACTGCAGACCACACTTCATCCACTTCCACACAACATACCTTGCAGGCCACCAGATTTATTTAATTTCTTCAGAGGTGCATCCTTAATTCAGCAACATGTTACCCATTCCATACAGATATACTTCTGAGTGAAGTATTCATTCACCTCCCTTATATGTTTTCATGATTTTGTCAGTCGATTGAACTAGGAACTAATCATCATCTGATTTAAATATCTTGATCAATCATCATATTCACAGGTGCGCCATAGATATAGATATATCAGAGTTTATTCATACAGATATCTCTAAAAGAGATTCGTTTATTATCAACCCTTTCACTCGCACACGCTCTTCATAGTTCGCATCACCTTATATAGTTTCCGCCTTTATTAAAACCATGGGTCAAAACCATTCAAATACTAATGGTATTCCTGAACTGTATTTCCTTTAGCACCCTTACGTACCTCTTTGATTATTTTTAATTTATTTATCAATTTGAAGAAATTGATAAATAAATATATTTACAATTTTTGAACATAACTTTAGGATTAAAGTTAACCCTTTGCATTTTAACGCTTTTAAATAGTATGGTAAACCTTTGACCCAGGGCCCAAAAATATAGTCAATAGCCAATCAAATACGCGCATGGTACCATAGGTAAACTTCGCGCAAGTCCAACGTCCGATCACCGTTAGATTAGCAAGCTTCCAGATCAACGACGTATATGCATATCGCTCGACCTCCGATGCCGAACATTAACGTGCGATGGCCCGCCGTACCTGTGTTAAACTTCGTGCACCTTCAACAAATGATGACCGTCCGATGACCCCTTCCCAGATCAATGACGCTCAACGATATCGCTGGGCATCCTGGGTCGAACTATAACGCACGATGGTGCATAGTGAAAAGCAGTTTTGTAAAATCGTATAGGGATGCGTGTCGCTTGTTCTATGGAGTCGCTCCTCACCTCTTGAATACCACTTGCCCGTTGATAGCGGTGCGATGAAAACCATAAACCGCCTTCACTGTTCCTCCTTCATGGTTCCGTCCTTCGCTCAAGGTTCCGTTCATGATTCCAAAGGGTTAGTCTGGGTTTTGCGCTATAACTCTGGTCTATCTTTGGCAGGATTTCCAATAATCAACGAACAAATTTACAATTCAATGTCATTCTTCAATTCTGCTAACATATCAACCTTCCATTTCGGAGTTCTATCCTGACACATTTCCGCTTTTACCTGTACATTCAAAAACATCATATCTCTGCCACCAATAAGTTCTTCAATGGATACACTGAATGCCTCGAGAGCCCCTTGTATATTCAACCAAGTAGTTCCATGACTGCAAATATCAAACTAAGCCAGTTCTTCATTACAAGAAGGTCTCATCCTGGAATTCGAATCCTACAACCATGATTCCTCAACAGGGTTTCACTTTTAACTCCATACGCAGAGACTCATACAGAGGTTCAGGGGATTCCACACAAGAATTACATCAGTCAATACACATATAGTACACATATCCCTAACTCTGCAACAATGATTTCATTCCTCTCCGGGCACAGGTCATATATATTCTAGATTTACTCAACCATACTTAGCACAATTCCACAATTCTTCATTAACATATACAAATCTTGGCCAGATATTCGATTTGTCCTTCAATCTATTACCTTGTCTCTTTTGCCTTATGGATAGTTTAGATGCTGCTCCTGTCTTTGCCAATTCCTTTGCCATCAATGACAACATTTCAAACAATCTCCCCCTTTGGCATTGATGGCAATACTCTTCCTCTGATGGCCTTATATAAGCCCTTTGTTGCTTTTCCTCCCCCTTTGACATCAATGGCAAAGAGTTTGATAATACCATGCTCCCCCTGAGATCATGTTGCATAATATAACAAGATGACTTATAAATGCCAACAATGCATCCTTTTCATATGAACAATGCTCCCCCTTAGCCTGAGCATTCAGAGAAGCCCAACAATACCTCACAACCAATTTAATCTTCTGTATTTAAGTAGACCTGATCCTCTGCATGGCAGAGACTACTCCTAGTTTCTGTCTGAGATATTCGAACGCTTCCTTGGGTAGAGGTTTGGTAAATATATCAGCAACTTGTTCTTTGGAGAAACATACTCCAATTTCACCTTTTGTTCAAGCACTTGTTCACGTAAGAAGTGATATTTGATGGGAATGTTCTTGGTCTTGGAATGCATAACAAGATTCTTTGAGATACTGATGGCACTTGTATTATCACACATAATGGAGATAGGAGGTGAACATTTGATTTAAAAGTCTTGTAGGGTTTGCATCATCCAGAGAAGTTGAGTGCAACATGATGTTGCAGCCACATATTCTGCTTCTGCTGTAGATAAAGCAATGGAGCTTTGCTTCTTGCTGAACCAAGATACTAACTGGGGCCCCATAAAGAATGCACCACCACTAGTGCTTTTCCGATCATCAACACTTCCAGCCCAATCTGCATCAGTGTATGCATGAAGAGTAAGATCAGCATTCTTTGGATACCATAGTCCAAAGTCTTGAGTTCCTTGTAGATATTTGAATATTTTTTTCACAGCCTAAAGATGAGAGTCTTTTGGATTAGCTTGGAATCGTCCAACAATCCCAACTGCATGCATGATGTCTGGTCTTGTCCCAGTGAGATAAAGTAGACTTACTATCATAAATCTGTATTCTGGTTTATTTACGGTGGGGGAATCATCATTAGAACTGAGATTACATCCGGTTATCATTGGTGTACTTACATGTTTGCAATATTCCATGCCATACTTCTTCAGGATTTGCTTGAGGTACTTTGCTTGTGATAAGAATATACCATCTGTTTCTTGTTGCACTTGCAAGCCAAGAAAGAATGTTAATTCCCCAAGTAAAGACATTTCAAATTCTTGTTGCATATCAAAAGCAAATTTCTGACTCATAGACTCTTCATTACTTCCAAAAATGATATCATCAACATATACAACCACAATCAATAGTTTGTCATTTTCAGTTTTTGTGTATAAGTTGCTATCAGCAGACCCCTTTGAAAATCCTTGTTGATGAAGATATTTGTCAAGACAATAGTACCATGCCCTTGGAGCTTGTTTGAGACCATATAGAGCCTTTTTAAGTCTACAAACAATTTTTTCATCATTTCCCAAAATGAATCCTTCTGGTTGTTCTATATAAACTTCTTCTTCTAAATCACCATTTAGAAAGGCAGATTTAACATCCATTTGATAAACTTTGATTTGTTGGAAGCTTGAAAAAGCAAGAAACATTCTTATGGCTTCAAGTCTAGCTACATGAGCAAAAGTTTCTTCAAAGTCTATACCTTCTTGTTGAGCATACCCCTTGCAAACAAGTCTAGATTTATTTCTTATAACATCCCCATTCTCATTTAACTTGTTTTTGAATATCCATTTAGTTCCAATGACATTTTTGTCATGAGGTCTTGGTACTAATTCCCAAGTGTGATTCTTTTCAATCTGATCAAGCTCTTCATTCATGGCTTGAATCCAACATTCATCTTTGCTAGCTTGACTGACATTGTGAGGTTCAATAGTGGACAGAAATGCCAGATTGCTAGAAGATCCCACTATAGTCCTTCTTGTTTGTACACCTGATCCCTTTTCTCCCAAAATTTGAGATTCTGGATGATTCTTTTGAACATATCTAGATGGAGCTTTTTCAGATAAATCATCTTCGGGTTCTTCATTGGGTTCACTGTCTATATCATCCTTATTTGATGTAGAAGGATATGTGTCATCATCATCTTCATCTGTTGTTTGCTTTTCTTCTTTTGGAACTGCAGGAGACTCATCAATAACTACATCAATACATTCAACAATCTTCCGAAGTTTTTTATTGTAACATTTATATGCCCTACTCCTAGTGGAGTAACCAAGAAATATTCCTTCATCTGCTCTAGGTTCAAACTTGCCAAGTTTTTCATCATTATTCTTGATAAAGCATTTGCTTCCAAAAATTCTAAAATGCTTTACAGTGGGAGGTTTACCATACCAGAGTTCATATGGAGTTTTATCACTATTTACACGAACATGTGCCTTGTTGAGAATGTTTACTGCTGTATGTGCTACTTCTCCCCAAAATGTGTCAGGTGTTCCAGAATCATCAAGCATAGCTCTAGCCATTTGTTGAACTGTTCTATTCATTCTTTCTGCAACACCATTTTGTTGTGGAGTGCCAGCTACAGAAAATTGTCTTTTTATGCCATGTTGTTCACAAAATTCAAGGAATTCATTTGATGTATATTCTCCTCCTCGATTAGATCTGAGACACTTGATTTTTAGATCTAATTCATTTTCAACTAGTGCTTTAAAGATCTGAAATTTCTCAAATGCTTCATTTTTGTGTTTAAGCAGGCCAATCCAACACATTCTAGAGAAATCATCAATGAATAAGATATAGTATTCTTCACCACGTGGTGACTTTTTCTTCATAGGTCCACATATGTCAGTATGAATGAGTTCAAGAGGCTTACTTGATGATCCTTCCTTGGCATTAAATTGTACTCTGGTTTGCTTACCAAATTGACAAGATTTGCATATGATATTTTCAGGTAGAGTAATATTGGGAAGATCACGAACAACCTTGAGTCTGCTTGATTTGTTGATTTGGGAGAAGCTCAGATGCCCCAACCTTCTATGCCATAGCCAATTTTCCAAAGTTTTGCTCAAGTAACATTGTTCTTTACAGTTCTTCAATACATACAGGTTGCTTGGAGTCCTTTTTCCTTTTATAATTGCTTTACCTGTATCAAGATCACGTACCACACATTATTTTGAACTAAAGACAACTTCAGTTCCTTGATCACACATTTGACTTACACTTAGAAAGTTATGCTTTAATCCATATACACACATAACTTCATTAGCTTTCACCTTTTCTTTTAGAAAAATAGACCCTTTTCCCTTAATGACCGCAAGAGTATCATTTCCAAATGTAACATTCTTTTCTTTTTCTAAAGCACTATATCCAAGAAGTTTGTTTTTGTCACCTGTCATGTGTCTTGAGCATCCACTATCAATGTACCATTGGTTTTCTTCATCTTCTGTAAATAACGCTATGCCACAATTTTCAACCTGTAATTCCTTCTTTTTCCATACTTTGAAGCTTGAAGGAACTTGTTCTTTTGGCTAAACTTTGCTTCTACATTCAGATTCTTCATGAACAAAGTTATTGCAATAAGCACATTCAACTTCATTTTGAAGAGGAGAAAAGTTGTTATAGGTATTATTCTTTGGTTCCATATCAATCCTTTTCGTTTTTTCTTCTCTTGTCATGATGGTTTTATATGCTACACATTGAACAACTTTATGACCAAAATTGTGACATGAGAAACATTGTCCTTTGAAGAAGGAATTTCTACGATCATAAAATCTCCTTCTTGAATTTACTTGTTGATTGGTGTTTCTTTGAAAGACATTCTTGTTAGTGTTCTTTGAATTGAGATGATCATGCTTTACCTGCAAAGATTCTTTATTCCCTTCCTGAATGGCAGCATGTTGTATACCAGCAGTAGCTGCTTTTAGATAATTTGGTGCTGAAGCCTGAGAAGATTCTCCGATATATCCTAGACCTGTCTTTATAAGGGGAGAACATTGTACTTTGATAATCTCATCTAATGTTTCATATCCTTTAGCAAATCTAAGATTCAGAGTCTTTACTTTCTCAAGTTCTTTTCTTAGACTTACTACTTCACACTCTAATTTCTCATTGTGTTTCTCCTTTTCTTCAAGCTGATTTTTCAAAGTTTCTATGACTATTTTACTCTCTTCTAAGCCAATTTTGAGTTGATTGTTTTCATCAAGAAAATCATTGTCTTCTAGAGCATCCTTAAAAGTATCATTTTCTTCTCTAGATTCCTTTTCAAATTCCATTAGAAGTCTAAGATCTTGTTCACATTCTTCCTCACTATCAGATAACCCATCACTGTCTTCATGAGTATAGTAACTTTTTCTAGTGCTAAAGCGATTCTTATTCCTTTTTGTAACTTCCTTCCCCTTGTTATGTGTTTATTTATGAGGACACTTAGCAGCATAATTACCAACTCTTCCACATTCAAAGCATTTGAAAGGAAGCTTACCTCTGAACCGTCATGTGCCAAGTTGAAGTTTCTTTACAAAGTTTATCTCATCTTCTTCTGAGATATATCCTGATCCTTCTGGTTTTTGTACCTCCTTCCATTTTGTAGAAGTTCTAAAGACTGCCTCTTTAACTTCAAATGGTCCTCCTATTCTCATTTCATATGCAGTTAGTATGCCATGAAGTTGCACCACAGTAAGATTTTGAAGATCCTGCTTTTCTTCAAGAGCTGAAAATTTTGACTCAAATTTTGTCGTTAGTGATCTTAAGACTTTCTCAACCAAGGTAGATTCGATTATAGTTTCTCCCGGATTTCTCATACGATTTACAATATCATCAAGACGTAAGAAGAAGTTGGCAATGCTCTCCTCATTCTCCATTTTAGATTCTCATATTGAATTCTGAGAGTTTGGAGTTTAGCACTTTTTACCTTTGCATCACCTTCATAACTTAGAATGATTTTGTCCCATATTTCCTTTGTTGTATTCAACTGCATGACTTTGACAAATTTTGATTCAGTTAGACTTCCCAATAGAGCATTGACCACCTTTTCATTTGTTTCATAATTCTTTCTTTCCGTCGGATCCGTTGGCACTGCAGCTGGATATTGATATCCTTGTTCAACAATTGCCCATACATCTGCTCCCAGAGACTGAAGATAGGATCTCATCCTTGTTTTCCAGAAGATTAAATTGTTTCTGTTAAAGAGTGGAGGCCTGATAGATGCTATTCCATCTTGGTTACGCATCTTGCTTGATCTTCCTTCTAGCAGCTAAGCTTTTTAGGGCTGAATCAGTTTTTAGGGCTGAACACTTTTTCTTTTCTTTCTCTTAAAACCATATGTTACAGTACAACATCCAACATGTATGTCCAGATATCTTATTATGTCATTACTTAGAGCATTGCATCATTAAGCATGAACATAAATAACAGAACAAACTATTAAACATAAACAACACATATGAACACCAGGATTTAAGGTGGAAACCCAATTCGGGATAAAACCACCGCTGCTGTAATCTTAGTCTTCAATATTTATTATAGAGAAAACTTCTTACAATATATGCTGGTGCAGACTTATACTAGCACGCAAGCACCTAGCTGCAGAAGGCTACAACCTTCTCTCGTTTACCAGCTACCACTGGAAGGGAGCTACAACCCCCTCACTGAAAGCTTCGACCCTCAGCATCACTGCAGACCACGCTTCATCCACTTCCACACAACATACCTTGCAGGCCACCAGATTTATTTAATTTCTTCAGAGGTGCATCCTTAATTCAGCAACCTGTTACCCATTCCATACAGATATACTTATGAGTGAAGTATTCATTCACCTCCCTTATATGTTTTCATGATTTCGTCAGTCGATTGAACCAGGAATTAATCATCATCTGATTTAAAGATCTTGATCAATCATCATATTCACAGGTGCGCCATAGATACAGATATATCAGATTTTATTCATACAGATATCTCTAAAAGAGATTCGTTTATTATCAACCCTTTCACCCGCACACGCTCTTCATAGTTCGCATCACCTTTTTTTAGTTTCCGCCTTTATTAAAACCATGGGTCAAAACCATTCAAATACTAATGGTATTCCTGAACTGTATTTCCTTTAGCACCCTTACATGCCTCTTTGATTTCTTTTTAATTTATTTATCAATTTGAAGAAATTGATAAATAAGTATATTTATAATTTTTGAACAGAACTTTAGGATTAAAGTTAACCCTTTGCATTTTAACGCTTTTAAATAATATGGTAAAACTTTGACCCAGGGCCCACAAATATAGTCAATAGCCAATCAAATACGTGCATGGTACCATAGGTAAACTTCGCGCAAGTCCAACGTCCGATCACCGTTAGATTAGCAAGCTTCCAGATCAACGACGTATATGCATATCGCTCGACCTCCGATGCCGAACGTTAACGTGCGATGGCCCACCGTACCTGTGTTAAACTTCGCGCACCTTCAACAAATGATGACCATCCGATGACCCCTTCCCAGATCAACGGTGCTCAACGATATCGCTGGGAATCCTGGGTCGAACTATAACGCGTGATGGCGCATAGTGACAAGCGGTTTTGTAAAATCGTACAGGAACGCGTGTCGCTCGTTCTATGGAGTCACTCCTCACCTCTTGATACCGCTTGCCCGTTGAAAGCGGTGTGATGAAAACCATAAACCGCCTTCACTGTTCCTCCTTCATGGTTCCGTCCTTCGCTCAAGGTTCCGTTCATGATTCCAAAGGCTTAGTCTGGGTTTTGCGCTATAACTCTGGTCTATCTTTGGCAAGATTTCCAATAATCAACGAACAAATTTACAATTCAATGTCATTCTTCAATTCTGCTAACATATCAACCTTCCATTTCAGAGTTCTATCCTGACACATTTCCGCTTCTACCTGTACATTCAAAAACATCATATCTCTGCCACCAATAAGTTCTTCAATGGATACACTGAATGCCTCGAGAGCCCCTCATATATTCAACCAAGTAGTTCCATGACTGCAAATATCAAACTAAGCCAGTTCTTCATTACAAGAAGGTCCGATCCTGGAATTCGGATCCTACCACCATGATTCCTCAACAGGGTTTCACCTTTAACTCCATACGTAGAGACTCATACAGAGGTTCAGGGGATTCCACACAAGAATTACATCAGTCAATACACATATAGTACACATATCCCTAACTCTGCAACAATGATTTCATTCCTCTCCGGGCACAGGTCATATATATTCCAGATTTACTCAACCATACTTAGCACAATTCCACAGTTCTTCATTAACATATACAAATCTTGGCTAGATATTCAATTTGTCCTTCAATCTATTACCTTGTCTCTTTTGCCTTATGGATAGTTTAGATGTTGCTCCTGTCTTTGCCAATTCCTTTGCCATCAATGACAACATTTCCAACATTTTGGGTATAAATTCACCAACCCACAAACATGTATAAAATCTACTCGAAAGACTCATTATTCAATACACAAATTATTGCCCTTAATTGGCCATTAAGCAGTGCAAAGAACACACCCCCTTCATTCAATGATTAAAATGTTATCAATGGTCCTCAGATGTCAGTCAAATGAAACAAGAAACTTTGATAGAGGCCAAAAATGTGTGGCTCTCTTCCATTGAAATCTTCACGCCACGAATTGAGGCCAACCTTCGACCTTGTAGCTTCCTACCAACGTCCAGGTTTGAGATAGAGCCGTAAATTAGCAGAAAACAAAAGGGCTTCATCATTCAATGAGCAGGCTACTCTCTTCCTCAAACCGCTTCATCTCCTTCTCAACTTCCGTCAGCTCCCCTTTAGCTCCTCGACTCCCCTACAACTCCTCGGCTGCAGTTTGAAAGGCTATGAATTTAATTGCAAGCATATCCATCACCATGGCTGGACCATATGCACCAGCTGGCCATGTTCACAAGCGGAACACTATTTCCGATCAGTAGAAACGAAGGGAATTGGGCAAAAAAATGGCATGGTCAGTGACCACTACCAGTGGGCTCCCTTTTCTGAGTTCGAACCTTGATCAATAAAATTAACCACTCCCACCTAAATCTCTGATATATTTCTAACTATGTTGACCGATGTTTTGAATTCCCATGCTTTCAAACCTTTAAGTGATTCTGGTGTGAATCGCAGATTATTACAGTCGCGAAGACCGTGAATGTTGAAAGTTCGAGTCTCTTTCAGCTTGGAAATTAATTTGAAATATGCAGAAACAAAAATGAATGTCATTCCTATTTGGGAGATGAATGCAAAAACAAAAATGGAGGCATGGGTTTCTACAATGGTGGCACGCAGTGGGAGATGAAGCAACGTGGAGCAGGCAAGAAGAAGAGGTGTGTAAGCGAGAGTAGGTAGCGATTTGGGTCAAAACACTATTATGAGGGTATGCGAACGGATATGCACAATGCCCATGGTGTCAAAACACCACTTCACAGTTGTGTTAACGAGGTAGTCACTACAAAAATTTATATAGACGTTTTCTACAAGTACGATAGAGAAAAGAAACCAAAAAATTTAAAATAACCGATTCATTCATCATCCAAGCCTTTAAAGTGGTAGCGTTATGAAGGTCGATGAGATTGCAAATAAGGGTAGATGTTGCACTAATAAAACATAGGTGAGTGCTATTCAGAAGCTTAATGGGGACCTATAAACCCAGGGCTATAATACCATGTTAAACACACACAAAGGGAAAGATGCACACATAAACAGAAAGATAAACAAGATAAGCATGTGGTATTCATATTATTCACCATAGATGTCTATTTATATTACATTAATGTGACTCTTGGATTCATCTTCCAAGGTCACTTGGACTCCTTTGTGACTGTTCATCTTCCACACCTACCCATAGAGGATTAGGTTTCCAACACATTTTGCATCACACTCACCTAAGTTATGCTTAAGGGGGGGTGTTGGTGTACATGCACCTAAATTAGCTTTAGTTCAAATCTAGAGATTTCTTGCAATGTGCACTTGTCTTTAGCTAGTTAACTCGAGTGCTTTACATGCACATAGTTAGCCTTAATTAACTTTAGTTCAACTCTAGATATTGCATGCAATGTGCACTTATTTTTAGCTAATTTAATCGAGTGCTTACATGCAATGTGCACTTGGCTTAGTTAGTTAACTCTAGTGCTTGCATATGGTGCATGTGCACATTAGCAGAACATAAAGCACACTTAGCTTCAGTTAGCGTTAACTATCCATAGTTATTGCATGTACAACTAAGCTTAACTCAGTTGATTTTATATATTGATTCTAAAACTAATATTGAAGAAACAATTTCATTATTTTCTCCATTCTTTCTCACTCCTTCGTTCCCTTGCAAGTTTTTTCATTGTTTTGCAAATAGAGATCTTTGTGCCTCAAAATCTCACAATACTGAGCTTTGTGGTGAGGATACCAAGTGCAGGTACGTGGAACACCATTTTGGTCAATTGTGAATGAAGATGATGATATTGGTGATCTGTTGAACTGTTGAGTCGTGTGAATCTTTAAAATTTGAGATCAACGTTATTGAATCAAGCCTGTGTGTTAGACCCTGTGTGCTGGTGGCCGAGTGTTGATGACTTGCCTGGTGAAGCTCGTGGATGTTCCTCTTCAGAAAATCTCAAAGAGACCTCTTCGTCTCTATCAATATGATGTCGCCTTCAATTTTGTAGGTTTCCATTTATATTAACCATCGGCGTAGTCACATCGCTACCAATAAGATTATTTTCAGCTTCCTTTACAGGAACCTGCCATGGTACTTCCTTCCATTTTTCCCGGAAAATTGGACAGATCAAGTTTTCGTGACTTACACTGGAAACAATGCAGGGAAAATGAAAAGAATGAGAACATTTTGCTGTAAAGATCGCATGCCCATACCCGGGATTGATCGTCTCCAAGCATATTGCACAACAGTCTTTCGGCCTTCGAATTCCATTTCTAGAAAAATTCGGTGGAGGGGATGAGGAAATCAAGTTCTTCGACACTATTTCAGGCGACACAGCGGTTTTCTTATCTCGCAACCACAGAATTTGGCCATCCTAAATTTGGCAGTTGACACGCTGACAATTCTCTCCGATGCTTGAAATAGCCTACTCGTGAGGTCTTTTGAAACTTGGACCTCCCGAATCCAAATCATCAAGTTTGGGCAGAAAAGAGGTACATGCTCTAAGGCCCAATGCATTCCAAACCCTTATCCATTTGGTAACCATTTTAAAATAAAATTCCTTTATAATTTTTGAAAAATTCAAGAGGCCATTGGTACCTGCTTTGCAATTTAGTGCAGAAATATCATATTTTTACAACAATATGAATACAAAGACAAAATTTCAAAAGAATCCTTTCATCCAGTCTCTATACTTCCTCGAATACGAAGGCCTGGGTTGTAGCATTGAAGAGGCAGATTCTCAGACTGGGATGACCAACGCACTAAGTGGCTCTCAAAAAACCCTGCTTCCCTCAAGTTATTTGAACAATGAAAATTATGAGGACATAAAAGTTGGAACGGGCTTTTGGAAAGAGTATGACTGTTCAGTGTGGTTGGATTCAAAACCTGCATGAGCTAAAGCCAGTGTTTGCCAGCAAAATCCTGAATGAGTGTGAGCTAGTAGAAGCTAGCAATAGCCAGTGTCAGCCAGCGATCAGCTAGCATTTAGCTAGCATGAGCCTAGCCAGGAGCCTGCATCAACCAGTTAACCATATGCGTAAGTGAAGCGTTAATTTTTTTTTGGCGTAAAGGTTAAGTGAAGCATTAAAAAATTTAACGTAAAAGTTGAAGGGCTCAAATATTTTTTGATTTTATGAATTATTTTTCAAAAGGGAGATTCGTTTAAACCAACAAAACAAAAGATCATTCACTTTAAAAAGTGACTCCACAAAGTTCACCTTTTAAATTTTTATTTTTTTTTAAAGAAAAGAAAAGGGACTTCCTGAAATTCAATCACTTTTTAATTCACTTTTTAAAAGGGAATTCATGAAATTCATTTAGAGTTTCCAAATATTGAAACATAAAGCTCATTATTGGATTTTTTTTTTTTTTTTTGAGTATAAGGTTGAGGTTTTAAATATTTTCACTTTTTAATTCACTTTTTAAAAGGGAATTCATGAAATTCATTTAGAGTTTCCAAATATTGAAAAATAAAGCTCATTATTGGATTTTTTTTTTTTTTTGGAGTATAAGGTTTAGGTTTTAAAGTTTTTCTTTGGAGAGATAAGGAGTGGATAGAATATTTTTGTATTTGGGAGTTATAAGGGTGAAGATTGGGATTACGATTAAATTGTTTCATATGAAGTATGTAAATTGCTTTGGAGAGATAAATGATTTTTTTGTAATATTTGAAGTCAAAAGTTGATTTACTTTTTGGAGAGATAAGGTGTATTAAATGTTTTTTTAATGGAGAGATAAGGTATGCTTTTTTGTAATAAAGTGAATTTTAAGGAGTGATAAGGTGTATATTTTTCCTTTGTAGTAATAAGTGATTTTGGAGTGACAAGGATTGAATTTTGTTGTAAATTTGGAGTGATAAGTAGAAGCTAATTGTTGAAGTAAATTTTTTACCTCTAGTCAATCCATCCAGTTTTTGAAGACAAGGAGTTCTTACAATCTGTGCTTGAGAAGATTCAATACAAATGTTGTAAACATAGAAGGATGGTGTACCCCATACTTAATAAAACATATTTTTTTGGTACTTGTGTCCTAGATTTGCCTGAAATTGAATAAGGGGATCTTAGGTACACCGTGTGTAGTGAATATGTGTGCATGATTTGTGTCCAGTTTTTTTGACACTATTTGTAGTGTGTTACACAACCAATTAAACAACTACATACACATAATCAAGCTTAAAGTCATCAAACTTAAGTAATCAAGCTCATGTAATCAATCTTAAGTATAAAAGCACAAACAATCACATGCATTTGTGCAACACATCATAAAGTTGATAAAGAGGTATTCTAGAACCATATTCCACATCT
The DNA here is from genome assembly GCA_034641835.2 of Pinus albicaulis. NCBI lineage: Eukaryota > Viridiplantae > Streptophyta > Pinopsida > Pinales > Pinaceae > Pinus > Pinus albicaulis. Next base: position 1,635,714,349 of record CM076581.1, on the reverse strand, counting down.
TACAATAAAAATAATCAAGTTAAGTATTCCACATCAAGCATTCCAAGACAAGACGACATCAACAATACGTTTTTTATCACTTTCAGATAAACATTTTTGTAACTGAGTTGAATTATCAGGGTGCATTCTTGGTTGAAACCGACACCCCAATTTGAATTGATAAGGTGGTCAAAATAAGAAAATTAAGTCAAGTAAGTCTTCAACTGAGTCATATTATTTAAACTTGTCATTTGTATTTTGGGTGTATTTTCGACAGTGTTCGACACCCTTCTTTTGCCAATAAGCAAAATCAAGTCAGTACAAAGTTCACAACATCAAACAATCCAGCGTGAAGTTCATTGAAGCAAAAATCAAAGAAAGGGAGCGAGTTGAACTCTAACGCACGTCAATGTAATATTCAAATAACAATCAAGCAAGTTGAAATCTATAGCAAGCAAGTGCGAGTTCCAGTGAACGTGAAACAAGAAAAAAAAGTTTCACCAAGCAAGAGATCAAGAAAATTCTGAAGAAAGCGAGTGTGATAAACTCAATCAAGAGAGCCAGTACAAGCAAGCGTGCTATTCAAGCAATAAAATAAGCAAGTGTGTCATTCATATCAATCGAGCGAATTCAAATCCAACAAGTTCAAATCACGTGAAAAAGTTCAAGACAAGCGAGCCTAAATTCAAGTGAGCGAGTTCACAAGGAGAAACACATCCAAATGTTACAAATTCTTCACGATTTGATCCTATCAAGTGTTGAAGACATGGTGCAAATCAGCAAAGCAACTCTTGCTGATATTTCAAGGCATCTACAATAGACAAATGAAACAATTGCGTTCCTTCAATTGGAGTCCCAACTAAAAAGAAATGAGTTGCAAAAGAAGAGTGATGGTTCCAAGTCTTTGAACCATATAGATAAATATGATAAGCTATTCATCCAAACAACTTCAAGTGTTGAAGTTGTCCAAGTTCAACTTTCTTCCAAACCAATCATCAAGCCATGGGAAGAAATTAAAAGTTACAAAAATTGACGAGGATTAGGATATGTCAAAGATGTCGACAACTTACATATCCTAGATTAATAAAAGCCCATCAAGTTCATCAATGCAGGATTTATTGAACAAATCACATCAACAAATTATGCGACAGTTGCAAACAAACCGATATGCACGCAAACAGAAGTTACAGTCAAACCAAAATGCTCACATTGTCAAAGAATAGGTCAAATGGAAAATCATTGTTTTGATCTCCATCCTTGTCGCCATTGTGGCAAGTCGAATCATTCATTAGAGAAATGCTGCAACCAAAACCAACCGGCTGGATTAAAGATCAATTATGAATGGATTGATCCTTGGGAATGATCGTCAACAGTCAAAAGACTGTATAAGCTCTATAACCACATTCAATCACACCTATTGCAGCCGAAAGTCAAATGACGATGGTACTCTCATGCAGACGAACGAGGGAGTACACCAGTGAAACTTTCCTACACTTGAAGGGGGGGAGTTTAGAAATAATTTATATATGATTGTCTCTCCTTTCAGCTGACAAGGGGGGGGGGGGGTTAATGTAAATGAAATTGAGGGTGGTTTTTAGACTGAAAGTCTCGATAACATTAGCAAAGTAGCCAGTGGGCATATTTAGTAGCCAATGGGCATTCAAACATCCAAGAAGTTAGTGGGAATCAACAATGAGAAGTTTTCGACAACATCAAAAAAAGCAGCAGTGAGTTGTTTTTTGACATCATCAGCTAGTGGGCGATCATCATTAGCCAGTGGGCGAACATCAAGTAGCTAGTGGGTAGTCTCATTATCAGCAAATTCGCTAGTGGGCGTCTTCAAGGTTTTGTCAGTGGACAAAGGATGTTGATTTCAAGAAAGGACATATGGATCATTTTGCAGCTTGGCACCTGATGAAGTTGTGAAGAGAAATTCAGAGATGAATCAGACATGCAGCTGACTCATGGTCTCTTTAGATTGTAGATTTTTCAACATCCAACTTGTTGGGTGTGGAGCCTGATTATCTTGTTTATTTTGTATCACATCGTTGGAACCCTATACCTTAATGGGGCGGCAACGCTGCCCGTAATTAAACGCTGCCTGGGGGGTCCACGGGGGGGCAGCTATGACTTTATGGAGCCCCCCCCCTAGTGGGGGGTTTTGGGGGCAGCGCCCCCGAAGCTAAAAATAGATGTAAAATTGCCTTATAAAAGTATAGTAATTTCTAGTCAATCTGGGCCATTCATTAGGCAGATGATATGATGATAGAAGTTATGTTTAGATTAGGGTTTTTTTCCCTAGAAGGCAACCCCTCGCTTTTATGAGGGTATTGTATTGCGGCTGTGTATCGTGTGTGTATTCTCGGAGCGAGAAACAGAGAGGGAGACTGTGAGAGAGAACAGAGGATATTACAACGGATCTGTTGTAGGTTGTGTCTCTTCATTTTGCTGGATAATAGAAAGGAAGGACTGGCTGTTCGGGATGGACATAGCCCAAAATGGGTGAACCAAGTATATCTGTGTTTCTCTGGTTTTATGTGTTTTGTGTGCTTGTGTTTTTTGCATATTGTTTATGTTGCATTGCTCTGTAATATTTAATTTTCTAACAACTGGTATCAGAGCTGAAGGTCTATTTGGCTGATAAACTCGCAGGAAAGAAGGGTTACTGGTTCGAGTGGGAGAAATGGCGGAAGATGGTAAATTTATGGTCGAGAAATTTAATGGCCAAAACTTCGCACTGTGGAAGATGCAAATGGACGATTATCTGTATCAGAAAGATCTGTACCTACCATTGAGAAGAAAAACAAAGAAGCCGACAGCTATGATAGACACAGAATGGGATATTCTCGATAGAAAGGTACTCGGAATAGTACGGTTGTGCCTCGCGACGTCGGTAGCCTTCAATATTTCGAAGGAAACAAAAATAGAGGGTTTGATTAAGGCATTGGCAAAACTATATGAAAAACCCTTGGCCTCAAACAAGTTATTTCTTATGAAACGTTTATTTAATATGAATATGTCAAAAGGTGGATCTGTTGTAGACCATTTAAATGATTTTAATACAGTTACCAGTTAGTTAAGTTCTGTAGGGGTAAAATTTGATGATGAAGTTAGAGCTTTGTTATTTCTGTGCTTATTACCAGAAAGCTGGAATGGTTTAGTTATAGCCATTAGTAACTTTGTCTCTGGATCTAGTACTTTAAAGTTTGATGATGTTGTCGGTGCTATTCTTAGCGAGGAAATGTGACGGAAAAGCTCCGATGAGACATCGGGTAATGCTTTGAGTGCAAAGTCTAGGGGAAGAAGAATGGAAAAAAGAAAGAGCTCGGGATATCGCAGTAAAACAAGGAAAGGCAGATCCAAGTCCAGATCGGGGATAGTGTGCTGGAAATGTGGAAAGAAGGGACACCTAAAGAAAGACTGTAGATATCGGAAGGGAAAAGGAGACACACAGTAAGAAAACAATCATGAAGCAAATGTGACAGGTGATGTGTTGCAATATGCTTTGATTCTTTCTTTCGAAGATGTTACTGATTCTTGGGTAGTAGATTCAGGGGCTTCATTCCATGCCACACCTGATAAGAAATATTTTCATGACTATGTTCAAGGAAATTTTGGACAAGTTCGTTTGGGTGATGATAAACCCTGTAAAATTGTTGGAATGGGTAAAGTTCTTGTAAAACAACAGAATGGAAACCAATGGCTACTAAAGGAGGTAAGGCATGTTCCAGATTTGAAGAAAAACCTGATTTCAACAGGGCAGTTAGGTAGTGAAGGTTGCGTGACAACTTTCACAGATAAAACATGGAAGGTCACCAAAGGAGCCTTGGGAATAGAAAAGGTGAAAAGGTTGGTACATTGTGTTTATGCAATGGTATTTCTAACTCTGTTAATGCTTTAACTTCCAAAGGAGCCGATGCAGCATTATGGCATCATAGGCTCGGACACATGAGTGAGAAGGGGATGAAGATTCTTCACTCAAGAAATTTGTTGTCGGGTTTGAAGAATGTTGATTTGGATTTTTGTGAGAATTGCATTTATGGAAAATAGAAGAGAGTCAGATTTCTCAGAGTTGGGAAAGAAAAGAAGAGCAAAAAATTAGAGCTTGTGCATACAAATGTATGGGGACCTGCTCAGGTATTATCTCTTGGTGGCTCACGTTATTATGTTAATTTTATTGATGATGCAACTAGAAAAACTTGGATTTATTGTATTCAGAATAAATCTGATGTATTTGATACTTTCAAGAAATGGAAATATTTGGTTGAGATTGAGACAGGAAAGAAGTTGAAGTGTCTCAGATCAGACAATGGAGGTGAATATTGCAGCAAATATTTTGATAGGTATTGTTCAGAGCATGGAATTCGTAGAGAGAAGACAGTTCCAAGAACACCACAAGAAAATGGTGTGTCAGAAAGGATGAACAGAACAATCATGGAGCGTGCAAGGTGCATGAGATTGCATGCAGGATTGCCTTTACAATTTTGGGCAGATGCTGTAGATACCGCTGTTTATCTAATAAACAGAGTGCCTTCAAGTTCCTTGGATGGTGGTATTCCAGAGGAATCATGGATAGGTAAAAAGGTAAACTACTCTTTTTTAAAGCCTTTTGGTTGTGAGGCCTTTGTCCATATTAATAAAGAAAATAGAACAAAGCTTGAGGTAAAATCAAAGAAATGTACCTTTATTGGATATGGTGTTAATGATTTTGGTTATCGCTTATATGATTATGAAAATCACAAAATCATTAGGAGCAGAGATGTAATATTCAATGAAAAGGTCTTGTATAAGAATCAGTTGCAGGAAAAGAAACAGGAAAAAGAAAACAAAGAATACACAGTTCTTGATGAGATCATAGAAAGGGTAAAGGTGCCTGAAAATAATAATAATCAAGAGCCACAACAACAACAACCACCACAACAACAATAGGCACCTCAAACACCTGGAAGTGTTTTTGAGGAACAACAATTTCAGCATGAGAACTTGGAAGATGGTTCCTCGTTCTTATTTTGGATTTATCATTGAGGGGGGGAATGTTAGCCTCTTTCTCATAAACAATTATAAATCCAAAATAAATTAAATTAATTAAATATTGAAAATTAGGATTTTATGCCTAATTTTCTTGATTATGTTAGTTCCTCTTAATTAGGAGTTAGTTTAGGCCTAGCTTCCTAGTTTAGTGTGTGTGGTTGAGATATTTTCTCAACCAAGTTTTCTAAGATAGACACAATATCTTGAGACAAATTCCTCATCTATTTATTTGTATTATTAAATTCTTTTAATAATGAAGAATACCTGAGGAATGTCGTAAGGCTCGCAGGCCTTTTCCACCAGTTCTATGTCTGGTTTTTTATGTGTGTTTTATTAGTTGATCGAATTTCTTACATTTCAATCAACCACATGATAAATGGTTACCCTGTATTGATGCATTTGAAATGTAGTAATTTAAAAGAGAATTGAGTTGATGTTTTAACTTAGGCTTTTTTAGTTAGTTTCTATTATATTTTGGTCACTTGCAAACATGAAATTAGGTTCTCAAGGATAAGGAAAAGGTTGAGATAGAAGAAATGGACCCCCTGGCTAGTGGGATACAAGGAGAAATAAAAATGTTTGCTTCTTTGTCCATTTCGATGTTGATTCTGATGAATTTCATCAATTAGCCAATACAAGCCACTTATATCTTAGATCCCCCAAGGTTTCTTGCTTCCCTCTTGTATGCCATAATAGTGTCACTCCTTCTCTTAGGCCTCACCCAAATATCCACAACATCCATAAGTCACAACCAAATAATAATGCTTTGGATGCTAATTATGGTTGGAATCGTGTCCCACAACCATCCAATGCTAATAACAAATGTTGGGAAGATGACCATAAAGCAATTGAACATGCTTCTATTCATTCTCATTCCCTCGCTGCTCATGTTTCTTCATCTCCTTCCGGAGAAATCAATCATGGTTTGAATCCCAAAGATGTTACCCCTCCTACTGCAAATGCTAGTGATCACTTTAGCAATTCCCAAGTTGGAAATTTTGTTGATGTTTCGACTGCTAAATCCACCAACCTTGAGCCATTCTTTGTAAATCCTACAAGTGTAAATATAGAAAATTTTTCTCACTAGGTTTCATCCCCTGAAAAAGTTACTATATACGTTACTCCTATTCCCAAAGACACAGGTGAATAGGAACATATGGAGAACAAGCAATCTAATTTTTCAATGGAGAATTTCTTGGGAGAAAACAAGAACAATTCACTGGAATTTTCTTATAAATTATGTTTTCTTGTTGCAGGTTTAATTTTTGAACAACACTAAGTTTTGACTATGACATATACTTTAGGTGTGCAGTTTGATGGCAACACAAGTTTTGTTTGGTGGTTGGATGCACAAACATGCATAATTTTTGGACTTGGTTATATGTGTGTGTGTGTGTTAATTTTTTGAGGCTTTCAATTCAAATAATTCATATTTTGTGTGATGCATGCATGTATGATATTTACCTAGTAATTATCTTGCACCCTGATTTGGAATATCAATGGCCATGTGGAATTTTTTTATGATATGGATGTGAGTCCTTCTCACTTTTGAGTCATTACAAATTCCTATTTTTTAGGACCACACTTACATTTCTATTTCTTTTGATTTAACCGAGCCTATGATTTCTTATGAAAACTAAAAGATTTTTTTTAAAGAAAGGTAAACATTTATACAACTGTTATGAATATAGCTTGGGTAAAAATATCAACTCGTACAAGGAATATAGGATCTCTCAATTGCTATACAAGTTGGTATGATATATGGTATGATCTGTATTCTATTCTTCACTTGGGTATGTGATTTTTGTGTTTAGATATTTGTATCTTACAAACTCTACTCTACAAGGCTTCTTTTAAATATTACCATTAACGAAGGCATAACAATATTTCTTGTTGTTAGAGTGTTGTAGGGAAAACCCAACACCCCCCATTTTTGAACTATTTACTTCCAATAATGGAGACCCTCTCTATTAAATTTTGGATAAACACATTTTATGATTTTCATTAAGTTAATTATCCTACAATTTTGTCATTTTTATTTTTATTTTTCTCGGGTTTCCATTTTGATTGTGTTATGGAATTCGATTTTTAGCAAGATTTCCATCAATACTTGTTTCACCTCATTTGATCAACTAGTTTGTTAATGGAACTCCTTTGAAGTTTAATAATTTTCTCGCTTGGACTAAAAAAATGTAAATAAATGTATGATATTTCAATTTTTGCTATTAAAATAGTCATTTATTGTGAATATTAACTCTTAGTTAATTTTTATTAATTCTTTCATTTTTCACTAACAGTCCTACAAAATGACCTAGCTAAATTGTACAACAGATGAAAACGCATTTCGAGAGCTTGGTAATTTACTCCAAATTTTTTTTCAAAACAAATTGCCAAATCCAAAATCCCAAAATTGCAAAGTAGTTGTAGTCCAATTTGTAGGATTGTTAATTCACGTGGGCTCCACTTTATATCCCTTTCTTCCTTCCAAAAAATATGATCTAAAAATTTTTCAATAAAAAATTTCAATTACAATATCGCGATATCGTATATCAAAAATTTATTAACCACCTCAATTATTCATTTGTGATTTAAAAATTGCGATTTAATTTTTGATTTTAACATAAAGTTTGGTTACTCGCCTCCTTATAACTCCCAAACTCCAAAATAATAATAATAATAAATATATAAAAAAAAATTGCAGATCCACTCCATATCAGAGCTTCCGATGGAGTTTCTCGATATCGCAAAAATAATAAAAAACATGTTTTAAAAACCCGATGGGCCTCTTCCTCCGATATGCACGATAACACATAACTCCTTATCCCTGCATTTAATAAACCTCTTCTCCTTCATTAAAGCTCCTCCACATGGTTCATATGTAAACTAATATGCCACTCATGTCCCATCCATGTGGGACTAACACCCACTAGAAAAAGGACAAGTGTCATTTGTTTGATTTTTGAAAAATATCATTTAAAATTTAATTAATTAATTAATTAATTTCATATTTTTAATTTAATTTAATAATTTTTTTTTAAATTAATTTAATTTAATTTAAAATTGTATATTTGATTAATAATCACTCAATAGTTAATTTATGATTAGAATTTAATTTAAAATTTCTCATTAACCCAAACAACATAATTTTTAGAATTTTAGTAGTTTTAAGTCCTCAACTTTGGAGACTCATAGATTAAGTTTTATTTGGGAAAATGAGGCCTAAGACGGCTCATTGGATAGATAAAATCATGGAGAATATTTTTGAAGTAGCTGCAGGACCATATTTGATCATTTAATGGGTCTAGAATTTAGCAGAAAATCAAGCTCTGAATTTTTTAAACAAAACTAATTTTCTAAGTTTAATTCCTTGCATTCTCATTTGCCTACAACTTCTTCTGAGCGCAGATCCATTCATATATGTTCCCCTTGACCAATTAAATATTCACGGGCATCAATGTAAATCTCACATTTATCTTAGTTTACGTATGTAATTAATTTTTTATTGGATTTGTTTTAATTAAAGATTTGGTTTTTTCATTTTATTTTTTCATTTTAATTCAATATTGATTGGTTTTTGTAGAGAAACCATTGAAGAGATGAGAAAAAGAGGATCTCAATCAATGAGAATTCTCTAGAAATTGAAGAATATAATTTTGGGCCAATGAAAATTGATTGAAGAGAACCACTCTTCAACAAATTTCTATTAAGGAATTATTTTGTATTATAAATAATAGTTTATAGAATGTATTAAAGGCTTCTCTTCTCTATAATTCTTGAATTCTTCAAAGCATTATTGTAATGAGGATTTTAGATTTGTAGGTGAGAGGAGACAAAATCTCACATCTGGGGATCATTGAGAAATTTTCTTTTACATTATGAATTATGTATGATGGGCAGAGCTTGCACTATTGCAGCTCTTGTTTCAAAAGCAGAAGTTCAAAGCATTGTAAAGGATTGTTGGAGACTAGAGCTAGAGAAATGGATTCAATAAATTGGTATTTATAATACTATTTTTTTAAATATTGGTTTCATTTTATGATAGAAAGAATATGTCATTTTATTCATATTTGTACACTATTGTCAGTATGAGTAATTTGCCTCAATTATATTTATTATTTACTCTGATCTTATGTGATGAATTCTGATTTCTGAGTAACTATTTACTGAGAAATTTGTCTTTTAATATTAATTTAACAAATAGTAATATTATGTGAACTATTTCCTTATATTATTGTTTAAGCGTTCGAATAACTGATTTAATAATAAATATAATTTTGTGAACTAATTCCTAAGTGTTGTTGGTTGATTATCTCAGTTAAGATATCTTTGAATAGAATGTGTTTTGATATTCATAATGTCAATTAATTGAACTACTTCATTAGCTTCATATTCATTATAAGCCATGCATATTTAAATCCGAATCATTAAAATCTTGCTCTCGGTTGGGTCAGATCTATATATGCTTAATTGAGATAGGATTAGTATATTTTTCCTTTTGCTTGCATTTTCTAATAATTTTGCATTTAGATTTAATTTTATATTCCCAGAAATCCTCTTCCCAAAGAGGCAAACTTTAGTTGTGACTTGGTTGAGCCCCAAATCAACTTAAAGATCACTTTCTTGCCTAATCAACAAAAGGGATGATCTGATGTCTCTTCTCCATTGGTAGACAAAAGTTATATTTTAAACCATTGGAGATGGAGAGAAGGTAATGAGACCTAGTTTAACCAATTGGAACCACCATTTCAACGGAAAAGGAGTTTCTTTAAGGTCCGGACCAAGTGGTCTCCCTTATAGTGTTGAAGGCAGACATTTTTTGCCCTTAACACATTTGGCGCTAGAAGGAGGGTATGGGACTTATTGTCCTTTGGAGTCATTGTATTCTAACATTTTATTTTTATTACAATGGATCCTCTTAAACTTCTAGTTTGGAGTTGTATTTTTGGACGTACGTCTTCCAATACTCCACCAGAAATAGTAAGACATTTATCTCAGGTAAATTTTAATGGTAAGAGGAATAATTTTGCATTTAATCATGCTTTACAAATCATTCAAAAAATTTTGAATTCTAATTTTCAAGAATGATGAAGGTATTTTATGCAGGATTTTTACTCTTACGTTCTTGGAAAAATCAAGAAGGTGGTGTCAATCACTTCCAATTTCCTCAATTCACATTTGGGATCAGTGTATTACAATATTCCTTTGTAAATTTGATGGTTATGACTACGAACAAGTATGTAATGATTTTGAAGATTTACGAAAATTTGAAAATGAATCTTTGATTGATTTTACCATCAAGTTTTGTTTTAATTGTTTAAAATTTAAAATTGAAGATAAATCTTCGAAAGATGAATTATTAGATTGGTTTGAACATATTTTCTCTCTTCCTCCCATTCATAATCCATGTGAAATTATTTTAAGATTTGATCAATTTCCTTCCAATTTCATTAACACAATTGAGAATTCCAATATGGAGGTGCAATTGGTCTCTATTATGTATGATCAATTCCTTCATTTAGTGCACACTTCCTACAATATTGATAATGGTCAGGGTGCACATTCACATGTCAATAAATATCAATTATAAAGCTTGGAAAATTTTGCTAATCAACCGCAAGAAGATACTAGAAAAATTCTTGAAGAAGATATTGCCTTGAAATCTTAAAATCACTGTGTATCAGAATCTGAAAATTAGAGCATAATTCGGCAAGTACAAGAAGTGATTAAAGTTTCTAATAATACACAATATGTTGTACAAATTTCTGAATTCTTTTACGATGAGAAAATGCCAGATTTAGGACAACAAAGAAATATTCTTCAAGAAAACACAATCAGCCAAGTAAATGCTCTTAAATATGCAATTTGAAATCAAGAAAATGCATAAGAGTTCTCAAATACAGACATTTTCAAATGCATTGTTTCGGATTCATATTTTTCTTTTTATCTTGATAATTTTTCTAATAGCAATTTATCCTCTCTTCACTTTAAAGATATTTAAGAAAACAAAGAGATTGATCTAAATGAATTTCCAATTAGTTTTAATCAAGATAAAGAATTAATTATTGATCGTTCTTCTAACATTAATGAACATGAGTTTAATATTACTCCTTGTTTTGATATATTGGATGAGATCGAAGGGAATATTAAAGAAATTTTTGAAGTCATTTATGATAATTACATTGACATTGAGGATGTTGATGTGTCTGCTTCTCAAGAGAATCCTAATAAGCAATTTAAAATCACATGTGAAAACAAAGAACACTATAATGCACAAATTATTTCAAATAGTTTTCAGTTTCAAACAATTAATCATACTCATGATTTCAACATTCAAGGAACCATTCCCAAATGCGGGTGATGAAGCAGAGAATTAAGGTGATAGGATGGGCAGGAGGCATTATGGGAAGCCATATGCCAACCTACCCTGAAGCTGTCATTCGGCTCATCAATAGGACTGTCCAGATTTTAATGCATTTAACTCCCAGCGCTCATTTCAATCTTGCCTCCGATCCTCGAGACCACTTCGCACGCTGCGACTCGGCCATGACATCAGTTCAAATTTATGAAGGTTTATTGCCAAGGACTTACTGTTGCATGGTTTATTGGTCTGATAGAATGGTGCGCGGGTATGGCTCTAGCAGAACTCCCCTGCCTGTTCGGAGGTGCTGTAATCCGGATGTTGAGCTTTCTTCCGTGTGCACTGTAACTGGTAAGAGAACCAGTCTCAATTGCTGCTTGGAGTTAGGCGACAACCTCCACTTATCTCTCGCAGGCTCTTGCATGTTTGCCACGGTGACCTTGCCTACTCAAGCGCTCCTGTCTTCAGTCCTGCATTCGCCTCCCCATACTACTATCCCGTCTGAGGAGATGCCGCGTCTCAGGCATAGAATGCGTTGCAGAAGGGGCTCCACCAGATGTCAGATTCGGCGCACCCCCGCCTCCTCCAGCGCCTCCTCTGATTCTTCTACAAACTTCGACAACTATTTCACTGCTCACAGGGGTCGTCTTCATCGCTCTGGGCGCAGCTTTCATTCCCCCATTCCTCCGATTCCTCCTGCTCATCCCCACACTGTTCACCTTTCTTTCAATAGCTCTCTAAATCGTCCTAGAGTGACGACATCCATCACAGTCGTCTTTCAGGAAACTCCTCAGGACATGACTCCATGCTCTGGTAGGGAGGAATGCAGCAATGAAGGAGCTCACAATATGGGGCAAAGTGCAGGCATGAAGCTCACTGACGGTAAGGACTTGAAGGATGTGAAGGGAAAGGCCACTCAGTTCACCACGAGCAAAGGCGTGGTTGGTCATCCCAACAGGTTGCTGAACGTGATAAAAGACAACATTTTTCAAGCTCATGCTGAGCAGGTCCCTCCTCCTTCGCTAGGGAATATGGTCACTACAATAGATAACCTTCTCAACGCTGACAGGGATGCTGAGCATGAATGCAAGAAGCTGAAAATTGGAAGTCAAGCGAGCGAGATGAAGACTGTAGGCGGTCAACTGAGCGAGGTGCAGACTGTAGGTGGTCAAGCGAGCGTGGTGAAGGTTGCTTCTGCAATTGGGAAGGTGATTCATTCTACTGCGGACCTGTACAAGGACGACGGGGAACCGGATGAACTCTGGTGCAGGGTCGTTGAAGAAGCTCCTGATGAGTAGCACCTCCCTCTCAATTTTTTTTTTGTGCTTTGTCTCTGCCCTTTCTTCAGGGCATGTTACTGTTTATTATGATGTATATGTTTCAGTTTCTGTTAGTTATGATATCAAAACTCAGAACTCCATGTCTCCCCTGCGTGGGATTTTTCTTGAAAAACACTCAGCACTGGTTTCCCTCTTGAAGGGCAGTGTTAAACATGGTTTTTTGTTCAAAATGCCACTACACAGGGAAAGGATCCGCCTATGGCCTGCTGTACATAATTTTCTCTGTTAATAGATTACGTTTACTTAGAAAAAAAAACATTCAAGGAACCATTCCAATCTATGATTTATATGACGATAAAAATATCATTCCTATTCATAGTCATAATTCTCCTTCTAATTCACAAGTTGGTATTGGAAATAATTCGAATCCCATTATTCCGACCAATTCCCGTTAAAGAGAATTTTTTTTAAAATAGTGTCAATTTTGCTGTGACAATAATTGTAACACTAGTGTAAACTATGATTCAATTTTTTTATATTTCCTTCATTTATTTTGTTTAACTTCATATTTGTTTTCTGTCTTTAGTTCTCGATTTTTAGATACTTTGTGTTGTCATATTGAGCAGCTTAGTATTGAACACTCAACTGAAGGATTTCCTATATGGGTGAATGAAGAAACAAATTATAATCATGAACATCAAGAGCTATTTCTCTTCCAATTCCAACTAATGTTCATTTCTTGTCAATTACTTCTTTCTTCTCATAAACAGTGCCAACAAGAGAATGTATATTCACAATATTACCAACAATATAATTATCTTCCATTGGATCTATCGGACTTACATTCATTTTTTCGTTAATCCATTTGAAAGGAATTTGAAAAGTTTTCCTACATGGAAGGTTGTTAATAATTTAACATATGTATATAATATTGGCATATTCATGTAGGCCATTGTATCTGAATGATCATTTCCACAATCTGGCGTGGCATCTTCTCTTTTGAACCTTTCCCAATCAATAATGGAAATCCATCAAGATTTATATGATTCAATTGAAATGCAACTGGAAAAGACATTTTAGGAGAAGGTGATTTTAAATATATTAGCAATAACTATACATTCTACTTTCAAATTTAGTTTTCTTAGTTTAATTATATTTATGCTCTTATTACTAATTTTTGACATGAACATACATGAAATAATTAAAATGAAAGAGTGGTTACATTGGAAGTATGAATATAATTAGTCATGTTTCCTTCATTAAGTTAGAAATAGGAATAGATTAGATTTAGATTAGATTTATTTTCTATTTGCACTTATTTCATTATTTCAGATTTTCAATAAGCAAGTAATAAATATAAAGTTTCTTGGCATCCCTTTCATTTGCTACCAAAGTGGCTTAAAATGTACCAAAAACTTATGAACTCCTCGATTGTCTTGTTTTTACAAAACTCTGTCACATTAACAAAATTGTGTTAAAATCATATATGAAGAAATTCTAGAGAATTGTTATGACTTGGCAATATTTGATTCACGAGTACTTTTGGAGAATTTATTTTCACCACTCTTGCCCTCTAACGTAAATTTGAAGTGGATGGAATTGAAAAGCTTATTACTTGCCAATTTTTACTAAATAAGCAGATGATATTGAACATGGGAGAATTTGAAGATTCATGAGGTAAAAGTATAGTCAAAATTCTTCTAGGTATACATTTTACAAGTTCATTTTCATCTATTGCTAGTTTTTTCTTCTTTATAAGTTTTACCCTTTTCAAAGGTTATTAATTATTTATGTTTTCTTTCTTTTTGTAGGTCTTCATCGACTGGATTGTGGATACCTAAGATAACCAAGTAGTCAACCATTTTTAAAATCTGCGACATGTTCAGGGAAGTATTATTTGTGTTTATAGGAATTTGAGTATTGCTTAATTTTGTTTTCATTCATTAAAACTCCAATAGGCATTTAAAAACAATATTATAAGATTCACATCGAAAGATTATAATATCATAATTCTCATCATTCAAAAGCTTTGATAAAATTATTCCCCGATCCAATATTTCCAATAATTGAAAATAGGGGCTTTTTGTTTAAAAAAAAAAATTAAACTAGGCACTTCATTTTGATTGAATACTTAAAAAAATTGTTGGCCCTATAAAATACCATGCCATATATTGCAATTCACATATAAGAAGTTCTCAAATGAACATAATCCAAATATCGTTGATCCCCTGATATTCCCATTCTCTCCGATCTCCGACATTCCTTTCCTCCCGATATCGCATCATCCATATCACAATCTTCTTTATCGTAATGTTAGATCTGAAGTAGCTCTTAATAATTCATAATAAGAAACCTCCAGTACAAAACTCCCTGATATTCCTTTCCCTCTCATTCTTCTAAAATGACTCCACCAATATTTCTATATCGACACAATCCCATACCCGATATGACCTTTAAATCTAGTTTTAAAAAATATCGCATCCATTTATAATAACAATTTTTTTGGGGCATATGTTAAAAAATTCTGGTGTTCCAGATCCAATATGAAATTAAATCCATATAATTAAATGATCAGGTCCATTCTTCATTGCACATCAACGTATCAACGATGTTACATCCCATACTCAAATCTTCTGATCGTCGATCTCCTATAAATTCCAAATCCAGTCCCACCAATGAGCCACGTCATCTATCGCATTCCCGCTAACGCAAGAATATTATCGACATTTCCTTTTATTTAACAAATTCAATCTCTTGATATGATTATTATCTGATATCGCCATCGTCCCATCGCATTTTCCTATGGCATATTCTCATATTGCATTTTTTTCCATCGCAACAATTATATTGCATCACAAAACTTAAATGAAGCCTTGTCTTAAAATTTTTCGATGAGATAAAATTCAATATATGCCTCTCCACCATTTTATTTTAACTATTATAGAAAACTTTATCGCATATCGACAAAAGTGGAAGTCGCAACTTTTAAAATATGCATGGCAAATAAACTCACGATGTGAAATATTCGGTGAGGTGCCGACCTATATGAAAGACCATGTGAATGCATGTTTTCCTATTCTACTCTCATTGGTCTACCTGGAATGAAATGTTTATGGTCGTTATTGGTATAAATTGCTACAAACCAAGGAAATGTCACAAAAAAACGCTTGCAGTGAATGAATTTATCCATATTTTTATCTATGCATGTTCCAAATCTTACGATTTTCCAATATGAATTGAACCATTGCATCACACTTGCCAAATTATTTTCCCTTTAGTTATATTCATTCCTTCTTGTAATATTCCAAAATGGAAAAGGCAATAATATATAACAAAATGATGGAAATAACAGTATATAACATTACATAAATATGGGAAACCAATATGGATCCATTTTATTATATATATCAGTAGCAAAGAAGTGCAATACAATGAGGCACAAATCATACACATGAGCTAACAAGCCTCCAATGAGTAAATCCCCTCAAGAATGAGGTGTTTCTACTATAAAAAATGTCGGAGAGCTGCTACAACGCAGTCATAAAGAGCACAGCTACAACATATGAACATATAATGATGCAAAATGGCTGATACATGCCTCAATAGATACAAAAGATAAATATCTAGGCTCTATAACAACCTTCCAAAACAAACTAAGAGGATTTCCAGAAAATACACAAAAATACAAAAGGTGAACCAAAGCCCTAGGGCTGAAGATTCACTACAAATAAGTAGCTGGAAATATGTGGCTAATCTGATGTAGCATAGAATGAAGCCTCCTCCGAATAGACTCTCCAGGTGAAAGGTTGATCCCTTCATTGGAAAACCATCTCCCCAAATGGTGTACTGAAACCACCCCTGCAACTCCTCCCCAAAAGAACGCAGTCCAAGATTGAAACTACACTGTATGGGCTAATAATAATGTGGCCTGGTTCCAAATGATGTAAATAAGCTCAAGGGAATTCTTAGCTAGCCTCCCAATGGAAGGGAACCTTCCTCCACTGAAATCTTGCTCAGAAATCACCCAAATCAATTATCCACTACTGCACCCTGCAACACAGCACAACCCTCTACAGAAATTGTGTTGTAGTAGAAAGATGGAGCTTGGCCTGATGACAGAATTTTCCCCTGAGTGGGCACTCGAATTCCCCCAAGGATGAAGATGGGATTCCTGCTCGTGAACACCCATGTGCTAAATAGCACTGTAGTCTCCATTAAACAGCTGAAGAGAGCAACTAGTCATACAGACCATAGACAAAATAATAATCAAAACATGCCTTTTATGGCTGCCATCTCCTTCCTTATATGCTTGGTGAGATTCCTCACCTTGGGCCCCACTCATTAAAGCAACTACTTCCATGCATGGAGTCTCCCTCCAAAACTGTGTTGTCCCTCAATGAATGCCACTCCTTCCATACCAGCACTATTGATTTGGTCAAAGTTGACCCAGTCTACATGCTCCAGCCCCTTTTCACACACAAGGGTGCTTAATAAATCTAATAAGATGATCTCAATTCACATTATGAGTGATTTTATTCCTACAAAGGATATTTATGGGTTTGCATACCCTCTTATTCCTATAACTAAGAAGAAAAAACAAAATTTAATATTCCAAATATCTTAAAGCTAATTAGGAATATTATAGTCCTCCCCTCCCAGATGTTGCTTGTCCTCAAGCAACTGTAAAGGTGAGTGTTGCAACTCTTCTCCTCCTTCCTTGGTGACACCTCCATGTGATAAGATCTCCTCATGAACCAAGTGCCTCCCAATCAATCCCTCCATGAAATGCTCCTCCCAAGTACTCATGAGGTGCCAATGACTCACCTCATAAGGAAAGAAGATCCAATGTATAAATCATGGTTTTCCCAATGTTCTCCCTGAAAAATAAATCATAAGAAACATGGAGTATTCCACTCCCAATGGGCACATTCAATCCTTGCATCCTTCCTCCAATCATTCCCACAATAAGAATAAGGACATCATCAATGTATGGGATCATAACCAAGGATACATAAGCTGCCATATGCAATACTGGAGGAGGATCATAGTCCCACATGTGGAACCAACACAATATGTCTCCTAACTACCTCAGAACATGATATAATAAGTGGTTTCTCCACCACTTGTTTGCTGCCATATTCTTCTCACATACTTGGAGAAGGTGAGTAATTTTTGGTGCCAATGGAGTACTCCCTGAATGATATTTCATCTCCTTATATCCTCCTAGGGAGCGGCTATTCTCAACATTGTTTATAGCCCCATGTTGACCATGAAGTTTCTAAGGTAGAGTGCCCCCACTTGGAGCAATGGCCTGCACATGTATGGTAAAGAAATGCAAATATTCATCAATTAAATCATTATGCATAAAAACATGATCCTTACCATATACCTTGATCACACTAATGGAGTGGCTCTTAGATAGATCCCCTCTCATTCCCAAAGAGGAAAGAGGTGGTTGTGATAACTCCATCAAAGATTTATGTCTCTCCTCCATCTCCAAATGATTTTTGCATCTCCTAATATGTTGATGTATCTCCTCTTCAAAGCCTTCCCAAGTGAATCCCTCCATGATGGTGTGGTATGCTCTCATGGAATAAGTGTGGCTGAAGAGAAAATCTTTATGTGTTGCATGTAGTAACTTCTCCTTAAGCTTGGATTCTCTAGATAAGAAGATCCTACTCTGATAGTAGATGACCCCATATCTTATTGAATATCCCTCATCTAATATTTGGTCATCAAGTATCATGCATGTAAAAATATCCTTGGAATAATCACCAATAGCTGGGATTTCCAATAAGGATCTATCCTCCATAGTGATAGCGCTAATGGTATGTCATGTAAAACATTTGTCATGTGGTTACCCCCTTCTTTGACATTTCCTATGCCAAAGTCACATATCGAGATGTTGTTATCCTTCCTCTGCTACTCCTCTTGTAGCTAGCCATTCTCAAGTAAAGGTTGAAGCTTTTGGAGGTTAGTCTTCCATGGGAAGCTATCACCTACCAAAAATTCCTAATTTTGGCCAATGTATGCATGAGTGGCCACCATCCTCTACCATGTATGAAAGATTTCTCCCCAAGTGAGAATATCTTCTGAGCCTCCAAAGTCAAGGAGTATTCTCCTTGCACCATGATGGTGCCATCCTCCATCCTTGAATCATTCTCTCTCAGCGCAAGATGTGAGGTGAGAGTGGGTAATGATGATATTGGGAGAATGTATCCCTCCTCCTTGAGCCTACCCAAGACTCTCTGCGTTGTACCATGACCTCCCAATGTTCCCACTCCTCCTGGATATATGAGTGGTGCAACATGTTGTGAGACATTTCTCACCAACTCCTAATAAAGTGGCCTCCCAGGTGGAATGCCACTAAACAATAATGTCTCATGATCTAAAGTCATCTGCATGACTGATAGAACTGTTAGGTCCTTGCCTCCACTATGCAAATCCAACTATGTTTTCTATTTGGAAGTTGTCTGTGAGGGATATGTGTGAATGCCCCTAATCATCTGATGTTTGTTACTCTTTCTATCCATCCACTCCATCTGCAAAGTCTCCCAATCTGTGGTGACCTTCCTGAAAGTAATCAACCACTACACACCCAATATCACATTGGTGTCAAGTATGTCAACCATAAAAAAGTGATCAGTCAATGTATATGTCCCCATGATGACAGATAAATATGGAACATAATCCATGCACTGCATTGTTCTAGCTCCTAGGACCAAAACTAAAATTCCCTCAAAATCATCAGTGGGTATTGCCCTCCTCTACACTAGTTGGGCATCAATAAAGTTGTGGGTAGCCCCACTGTCAATCAAAACTGAAACCCTCTGATCCTGAATGGAACCTCGAACCCTCAAGGTCAAGTACTTGGGTACTCCTCTCAATGATGCAAGGGCCCCTCCAATTGGAGAAAATACTCCATTCCCACCTCCTGGTGGTGGTGGATCCTCTCATGTTATCCCAGCGTTGTGACCTCTTTATGGCTCCTCTTCTTCTTTTTCCTCATCATCTCAAAATACCTCTATAGTGTGCCTTTCCTGGTGCACATGTATGTTTAGGTGCCCATGATTCTTGGCATGTGAAGCAAAGCTTCCTTCTCCTCAAGTCTCTCCGGACATCATCACTAAGAGGTACTTTTTTTTGGCCATCCTTTGAAGTATGAGCCTTCTCATCTTTTCCCTTTGATGGAAAAGAGGGGCTTTTATGAAATGTTGCATTTTCTCTTGGCAAGGCAACTTGTAGATCTCTAGCCTTCTCAATGGCATCTTGAAGGGTAGTGGGTTTGGTAGATTTAACCAACCCATGTAGAGGTTCTGCTAGCACATCAATAAACATATAGACCCTTCTTGCTACAAATAAATCAAGAACCATAACATAATGTTTTAGAAATTCAAAAAGATAAGTTTCTGGATTACCTGATTGTTTGAGCTTAGTTAGCCCCATGAAAGGTGCATCTGGGTCTCTTCGATTAAACCTCTCCACCAACCTCCTTGTGAACTATGAACATACAATCACATTGGCATGACCCAATGTAGAAAGACCATGAAACCACCAATCATGTGCTTTACCCTCAAGGTGCAGCGCTGCTATTTTAATGGCCTCCATCTCTAGTACTTGGTTCAATTGGAAGTGGAAGTCTAGCTTCTCTACACATAATTTGGCAGTGCATTTTGATGACCCATCAAAAGTGGGTAAGAAAAATCTGCCCATAGTCTGGTGAAGATCATTGTGATGTATGAATCCTCCACCTCTATTGTGATGTCGGGGTCTCCTATTGTCCTTGATTTGACAAAACTCTTGAAAGCTCAAATGGTCCTTGAATATCTAAGATTGAGACTCATACTCAAGAAAATAGTCTTCAAGAGTTTTTTTTCTTGAAACCCTCCATTTCCCATTGCTAAAAATGTAGGCATTGTAGAGCATTAGGAAACCTGCTGCTTCACTGGTTGATCACTCCAGTGATGAGAAATGTCAGAGCCTTCTCCATGTAGAAACCCTTTAGGGGATTCTTTGTGTCTATCCATCCTCATCTCCTTTATTTCTATTGCAATTTCTTTCATAGCTCGAAGAAGAAGCTTAGGGAACTCCTTTTCATCCTCCTCCCCTGATAGGGAGTTTTTCCATTTTCTTCTTTATCATCTATATAATCATATATCCGGTTTCTTCTTTTGAGATACCTCTTCTCTCTATCTGTGAGAGGATCTCCTTCTTCTGATGACATATTGGCTTAAGATGCACAGGTTGAGCCAAGATTATTCTCTGATACCACTGTAATATTCCAAAATGGAAAAGATAGAATATAGAACAAAATGATGGAAATAACAGCGTATAACATCACATCAATATAGGAAACCAATATGGAGCCATTTTATTATATATATCAGCAGCAAATAATTGAAATACAATGAAGCACAAATAATACACATGAGCTAACAAGATTCCAATGAGTAAATCCCCTCACAAATGAGGTGCTTCTACTATACAAAATGTCGGAGAGCTACTACATCGCAGTCATAAAGAGAAAAACTACAACATATGAACATATAATGATGCAAAATGGTTGATACATGCCTCAAGAAATACAGAAGATAAATATCTAGGCTCTATAACAACCTTCTAAGACAACTCACACTAGAAAATTTGGCCCAATTTCCGATGGCCACTTCGACGCTATTCCGACACGTAGTCGTCGCAAGAGCGACAGTTCGAGGCCAGACAAAACATGGTTAGCCATTACGTCGCAATTCCGACGCTTTGCCAAAGTGTTGCAATACTGACACTTTTTCTGACGTTTCCAAACAACCGTCACTCTTCCAACGTTTTCCAAACCATCGCTCTTCCGACGTTTGTAAACTGTCGCAATTACGACGATATGTGGTCCGACGTTTTGAACGTCTCTCTTCCGACGTTTGTAAACTATTGCTCTTCCAACATTTGTAAACTGTCGCAATTCCGACCATATGTGGTCCGACGTTTTTAATGTCGTTCTTCTAACGCTTATTAATGTGTCGCAATACCGATGCTTTGCAAAAGTGTCACAAGACTGACGCTTTGCCGAAGTGTCGCAATATCGATGCTTTGCAAAGGCGTCGTAAGACCGACGCCAGGAGGAAGTGTCGCAATACCGACGAACAATTAATTTTTTTTTCTTAAGATGGAATGTTGCAAGACAGATGCGTATAAAGCGTCACAAGACCGACTCTTATATGGCGTCGCAAGACCGATGCTTTGAAAGCGTCGGTATACCGACGACGGGTTAAATTTAAAAAATAAAAAAATAAAATAAAATTTACCAAGCTGGTGATGTCTATGAATATGGAATATTTGTTATCTCAAAGAAAGGTTCATGTTTTTCATCAAAATCAATTTTGATTGCTTCAGTTTCTTTCCGAGAAAATTTAAGTGACAATGAGTTGAAGCACACAAAAACTATAAATAGAGAAAGTCCATCTACCTGATGGGCTTGTATGGCTTGTCACTATACCTTTTATGCTATGAGGTATGAGGTGATATAACATCAAGGAGTTGCGGTAAGATGTGTTTGTTAAATTTGAGATGAAATAGGGATACTGGTAATATATGTCAAAATTCCATTCACTGTGGATGCATTGTTGTTATCTATTCATTGACATATCTTAATTTTTGTGGGTTTTAAATTTACAAATTATTTTAGGAAGAGTAACAATCACACCCCAACATTGAACCAAGATGGGAGGAATCACTTGGAAGTTGAATCATGGCCATAACACCAATTAATGTTGTATGTGTGTTATGTGACACCTTTGTGGAGGAGATAGTAAATATTTTTTAGAATGATAATTAATGGGTTTGCATTTTGTAATATGGTTGTGGGTTACATGTAAATGATGCACACAAATATGGCTTAGTATTTGGAAAGACTTCAATATGTATGTGGGACCTCTAGTTTCACAAGGAGATATTCCTATCCACTCTTGCGATGGTATAATAATAACCTCTGTATCAAACAATTAAGTTTCAAATAATAGATTGGCAGCCAAACGGGTAACATTC
Source organism: Pinus albicaulis (assembly GCA_034641835.2). Lineage (NCBI taxonomy): Eukaryota > Viridiplantae > Streptophyta > Pinopsida > Pinales > Pinaceae > Pinus > Pinus albicaulis. The sequence continues at coordinate 1,635,691,666 of CM076581.1, read as the reverse complement.
AAAGCCAAGTTAAATGAAAGAAAATCCATAACCTGTTGCTCAAAAGTTTGTGAATTTCACAGAAAATAAGGTGTCTTTGGTCATTCAGTTTGTTCCTCTTATTCCACCTCATCAATAGACCATCCACTAATATCACAAAGATATTCAGTTCAGGAAACATCTATGCAATTAGAGACTTCCCAATTCTTAAATCAACCTCCCTCATTTGGAAATAGCATGAGATGTGATGTAACCCAAGTTGTTTCACGTGCTCTTTTTGTTGGGAAACTTAGTGGAAGAAAAAAAAAACAATATAAGGGCTTTCATATGGTTACACGAAACCCTTATATTTATGGAGCAATCAAAGTGTAGTTCAATAGCCAACTCATAAAATTTTTATCTATCCATCACATACACAAGATAGCTAAAATGAAACTTTCAACAACTCTTTGTTTTGCATAGATAATTGAAGCTTTTGGGGAAACCTTGTTATTGGTGCCCCATCTTGTGCATATACTTCTTGAATTGATGCACAAGATTTGTTAAGCTCCAATTCTAATGGTTGAAGATGTACATTTGGGTCTCATACCACTTTTAAATTCTACCATAGTGCATACATGAGGCAATGTTAAGCTATTAGTACATCTCATTTGTTGGGGTTAATTAGTATATAAGACTTTTATAAATGAATATCAGTTGGTCCCTGATGGCATGCCCACTTATTAAACCCACATTTTCACTCTCTCTGTGGATATAAATTTCACTCCCAAATTGTGTCCCAAAAAAAATCCACAATCTGGGCAAACACCAATGTTTAATTTCCGAACTGGCAATTTAATGCGGAAGCTTCATTTCCTGGTTCAGGTCTATGGTCAAGCCCACATACTAAAACCCCACTTCATAGATATTGAAAATCATCGATTTTCATTAACCGCCCAACCAAGCCTTTGAGCTTTCACCTTATGGAGATCTAATGAACTTTATCATAAAGTTCAATTTATAACATAGACCCACACACTTATATCTATATACGACAAAGCTTCCCTTTTCCCCACATATGTCCTCGGCCAACATATATATACGCTTGTTATGTTAACTATTTAACTTTGATTTAAGAACACAGTTCTTAATACAATAATGCTCGACCATAAAAAACATTACCCACTATTGGTTAGGCCTCACAAATATACAACCGTCGCATCAAAGACATCTGGGCCCCACTACATACGACTCTAAGCTTTGGATTATATTTGAATATTAACATAAATTTGATTTGGCCACAACAACTTACCCCATCACTAATCGTCGAACGGATCAACGATCCACAGTTTATCGCGCTCCTTCGGACCTTGCCTTATTAAATCAACGGTCATCGCAATTCATACTATATATGACCCACGATATACACTCATTACCCTTGCATTATCAACCATGCAACTCTAAGCGCGATTACCCTCAGATCTATTGCTTAGAAAATCAGATGGACCGGATAAATATTGCATTTTTTCAATGGCTGAGCGTTAATGCCCCAGAAAAACGCGATAAAAGTGGTTTTCTTAAACCACTCTAGGACACGTGTCCTCCAGTTTGTGGAATCACGTTTTTTTTTTTTTTTTTTTTCCCGGTTCCAATTACCACTTAAACGTAATGCGAGACCACCTGTTTTCTCCTCCAAACTACTTTCACTGTTTATGCTCACGGTTCCTTTCCCTTAACAACATTCCGTTGAACTCACACCATTTTCTCGACCTCGCTCTTAACTCAAGGTTCCGCCGTTCTATTAGTGCACCATTCCGTTCACTTTCACAGTGGTGTTATACCAAAGTTTCGCCCTCGCTCTATGTGGTTCCTTCTAATCCCAAGTTTCACCACTCCAACGAAACACTAAGGACCACCAATGGTTCCTCACACAGAGGCTAATGATTTGAATCAGTACACAGAAACCATGAATTCAAATGCATTCAGACAACAATAGAAGCCCTTTCACACAGAGAATGATACCCCCAATTATCACTAGATTACCACACAGAATTCAATCACAAAGATATTCAGTTTAGGAAACATCTATGCAATTAGAGACTTCCCAATTCTTAAATCATCCTCTCTCATTTGGAAATAGCATGAGATGTGATGTAACCCAAGTTGTTTCACCTGCTCTTTTTGTTGGGAAACTTAGTGGAAGAAAAAAAAACAATAGAAGGGCTTTCATATGGTTACACGAAACCCTTATATTTATGTAGCAATCCAAGTGTAGTTCAATAGCCAACTCATAACAATTTTATCTATCCATCACATACACAAGATAGCTAAAATGAAACTTCCAACAACTCTTTGTTTTGCATAGATAATTGAAGCTTTTGGGGAAACCTTGTTATTGGTGCCCCGTCTTGTGCATATACTGCTCGAATTGATGCACAATATTTGTTAAGCTCCAATTATAATGGTTGAAGATGTACATTTGGGTCTCATACCACTTTTAAATTCTACTAGTACATATTATTTGTTGGGGTTAATTAGTATATAAGACTTTTATAAATTAATATCAGTTGGTCCCTTACTTGAATAAACCTGAACAAAACAAGAACTCTATCCAATGTATTCTCCAACTCCTCCTCTGAAGTACCTTTGTTACCAGATCGAAGTTTCTCATCAAGAAATTTGGCAATAAGTTCTGCTGGTCGGTTCTGCAGACAAAGGCCATAATTCAAATAAATGCAAAAATAATATATCTAATATTATGAATGCAATTGTCTGCCTAAAAACATTCTTTCATTACTTACCTTTAGTTGTTTTGTCATTAATCCTTTCAAACTTTTTGTCTCACTTAATTTGATAATCAAGAGCACAAATTCAATGAACAATATGTATAAACAGAAAGAAAATGAGCATAAACATATAGAAACTAACCTGTATAATTATATCTGTATAAACAGAAAGAAAATGAGCATAAACATATAGTAACTAACCTTCCTTAGATTTATCAGATGCTCAAAGACATCCTTGATAGTATTAGAAAAGTCCTCATTCTTCAAAAAAATTTCTTCCCATATTGTATCAAGTCGTGCTTTCAAGTCTAGAAGTGATGACACCATGTCCTTGTCTTTCATTTCATCCAATACAATGCCTTGCCCAATAGCTTTAATGTATGCAGTGAGAGCCAGCCGAAGCAGCTCAAGTGCACTCACCCTTTTAAAAAGAGAGTACATGCGCTGAAGGTCTGGAATGCGATTGGCATCCATGAGCAAAGTAAATCCCTGGGGAAATAATGATTTGGCTACCTTGTTAAATACATATGAACCAACATATTTCTAAATTTAGAGAGGGGATTTGAATCCATCAGTAATAAAGAATGGGCTTCTATATCGATTTCTTTCCACATAGAAGAGACCATAATGATTAATTACATAGAACATCCAATCAACAAAAAAATATGGGAATTTGAACAATTAACATGAATGAATATTAGATAACTCAATGGAAAGATCCGCATTCCCAATCTCCATCAATTTTTCCAAAAAATACATGTGATTTTCAATTTTTCCAATCTCATCATTGTTTCTTTAGGTGAGACATTTCCCAACATGAAAATTATATTTGGCACCTTCACACCTGTACTTATGGACATACTCCCTTTATAATTGCAAACTCTTTAATTTTCCCAGAATGAAAAATAAGAACAAAATCTCAACTGAGGGGTTTACACCAATCATGCAACCATTTTCAAGAACCTGTTTGATTTTGTCTAGAAACGCGTGAAATGAAATGGAGCAGCAAAAGTCAGTTTGCTATAAACACAGTACACATGAAAATAGAAACACTGAGGTGCACCCACTTTGATCAAAATAATATTATACATATTTTCTGGTGCATCAATAGAATAACACAACTCTCGCATAGTACTTAAATCTTCCATAGAAAATGTTACCACATAACCATGACACACTGTGGCATGAAAAACTACATTTTCTATTTCCATTTCAAGTGCATTCAGCTTTGTAAAGACTTCGACCAGAAAAGGGTCACCATCAGAACAATGCCTGCAGGAAAATTACATAGATATGGTAAGCAATTCATAGTTTTGTTTCACTGCTCCAGTGAATAAATCTATGAATTTGATCAATAATGGAAGCAGTAATCTGTGAATATACAAGGATGTCAAAGAAATGAAGGCCAAAACATGGGACATGGAGCCAAATTCCAAAGAATTTTTTGAATTTTCAGAAGCTGCAGGTAAAGAACATGGTAAAAGACTCATTGATAAGCTTCAAGAAGGATCCAGGAACTATAAGACAAAGCAAGGGAAAAGGATAGGGTTATAGTTTATCCAAAATACCATGATTGATTTGGGGAGCTAGAGAAGATTTTCGAGATTCTGTGTCAGTTTTGTTCCAAATAAGGTTCCTTTATTGACCTTATTCTTAAGTCCCGGGACAAACATCTTTATGGTTGGTTTTCATATGAGAAGCTAAGGAACCTCTTGCTTCTTCCCTGTAGTTATATCCATTCCTAGATGTCATTCTTACCTATGTAAGTAATTCTTACCTGTGTAAGTAATTCTTAATGTATGAATGCTAGCTATTGTAACAAATAGACTTGAAGATCATCTTCTCTGTAGTAGCCATCATTGAAAGACGTTATTGGAAGCCAAATCAATACTCTTGATAGATTCTCTTTCCTTTTCCAAGTAAGTTATCCTCTGTGCTCTATGTCTGCAATCCAAAAGTCTATATCCTAATTTGAGACTATGGTCTGAAGCATCTTTCCAAAAGTTATGTAGGTTGAATCTTAAAGGAATCTAGGACCAAGACTAAAAGAATAAATCCTACATCTCTTTGAAGCTAATCTCTTGACCAAGTTATAGAAACAAGCACTTATGATGACATCAAACAGTTACATGTGACTATACATAACATTCGATACAATATTATTTGTGATTTATGGAAGAAGATGAAAGAATATCCAATGAAGTTTGAAACCTCTTAACCATCTATTATAACTCACTCTTGCTTAAGGTTGAAGGTCAAGTTTATGATAATCATCTTTACAAAAGGATAAATATTTTATGGTCAAATGAAGGTAGAAAATGAAACAGAACAGAATTTAGAAGAGTACCGTATATATGTGACATGTGATCTGAAGTATCAAAGATCATATGACAACAAATTTGTTGAAGCATCTAATCTCAAAATATTGGGAGAATTGTTTACAATAGAAAAACACAAGAAGAATTCATGATAGATCTGAACCTATGACTTCTTTGGTGGCATCTGAATCTTTTATGGCATTATAGTATACTGAACTTTTGTGACACTCTGACATACAAGTTTTGAAATCTTTGTGGCATTATGCCTATGTGGTAGTTGAATTCTATGACATATCTCTTTCTTTATATGATTCTTTGTGGCATGATTCATTGTGCTAAAATGAATGTCAAAAGGTACATAATGATGCAAATTTTAGAGACACCTTTTCAATAACATAGAATTAGCCCTCGCTCAAGTAAAACCTTATTATTTGAAGATACATGAAGAACAAAGTATTGTGCGGAGGTTTGAAGTATACTCTTTCTCCAAGTTCTATAACCCTAAATTTTTACTCAATGCATCGCCATCTCAGATCTAGTTCTAGACCAAGAAATCGAACTAGTTCTAGTTCTCTGAGAGTTTGTTTTTACTATTTACATTATGAATTCGGAGTAGCAGCACTAGTCACAGGGTTAGAAACAATGTTATCCAAGGAACCAGGCTCTGCCAAAATAAATTGTAGCTCAAATAGGTAGTGCGCATAATTATACTATCATTACAAAAACTTCAGAACATCCAAGGCTACAGAGCCAAATGATGTATCATGAGGGATTAGGAAGTTCCAAACAAAACCGGACTAGATCACTGTGAAAATTGTGAAAATAGATATGGACACAGCCATATTAAAATAGAGAAAACAATATATAGTTCTAGGACGTGATAAGTAGTCAGCATCACCACCCAGAAAGTCACAAAACACCAGCAAAAAAAAGAAAGAGAGTTGTACCAGTGCTTCCCAAAAATAATAGGAAAACAATATGTGAGGTTAATGGCCATCAGAGACAGACCCTATTCAGGAAAAATTAACATCACCAGTTGCCCCTTGGCACCGAAACTACTATTTAGGCCTCTCTTCAACAAGCTGTCAGCAACGGTATTTATTTCTTTGTAAACATGTCGAAAGGTGATTTCCATAAATGAGTTCTTTAGCAATTCAATCCTCTCCATAGTTCCCAACTTACTGCCTCTATACATCATCTTTTTACTGGTGTTTACAATTGATTTTCAATATAAGAATGTGTATTTATTATTTACTATTAACTTAAACTCTGACAGTTTGTGTGTAATGTTCCAAATTTTATGGCACATTAATTTTTGTTAAGAAGATAAATAAAATGGGTAGGGGGGCCATTATTTGATTAATTAGAGAATAAAAATCCTCTAAGTATGAAAGAGGATCATATTGGAGCTGGATTTCACACCTCCACGTGTGAAAGGAGGTTTTGCATACATTCTTGGCCAAGTTTGACCAAGTCAAACTGCGTTGGCATGAGTTGGAAAGCACTATGTGGGACAACATAGGAGGGAAGATTATAGAGGGAGGAAACCATAATTCGAAGTAGGGCCCATGGAGGGAAGGCTCATTGTTTAAAATAGGAGCAAGGCAGCCATTGAGACTATCTTTGATCATTTTTACATCGAAGTCTTGGAGCCTTGTTCCTGCCTCTTGTTGTTCAGCAGAGCTGCAGTGCCTTCGGGCACGAGGGAGTCCTGTTGAGGATTTCATCTCCTTCTTGAGTAGCTCATGAAGGATTGCACTCCATTCCCCATATTTAGGAATTCAGGCCAAAGCTTGAGTCATCTACATCACCGCAGTTTCTGCAGCAGAGATTGTGCAGTGTTGCTGGGTGTTGTTGGGGAGGTTTCCACACACCATCCGGAGCTATTTTTCAGTGGAGAGAGGTTCCATCCATTGGAAGATCATAAAATTGGGTTTATGAGAATATCCCATCATCTTTGGCATCAGGCCAACCACATTCGACCATTAGCAGTGCAGTCCCTCTCTTAGACAATGTTTTCATGGGTGGATATTTGTTGTGAGGGATTAGCAGATTTTGGAGGGGAAGTCTTGGGTGAAAGGATCAGCCTTTCACTTCAGATTTTCATTGGAGAAGGGCTCTTAGCTATTTCATCCTTCTCTATTCATTTTCAGCTCTTGAGTTGCTGCTGCCCAACAACTCCGGCATTTCTGCAAAATGCCATTTTTGTATAGATTTCAGCCAATCCTTTTAGAGGATTGATTTATTGTATTTTCAAGGGTCGAGATCATGCTCCCCCTTCTTTGTTTGAGCCTACATTGCTATATCTATGTATTTTCATTATTTATGCAGTAGTCCCTTATATGAACTGCGTAGTCATGGCCTAGGGCTTAATATATTCAACAGTGTTCTTCATATTTGTATGTACAGATTTCTTGAGGCTTGTTGTGCCTTTCTTGAGTGACTATTTCCTCAAGAAGATGTATATTTCATGCTGCTATGTTCTAATATGATGGCCATTATATTCTCCGGCATTTCATGTGTATAATGAATCACTGCTATTTTCCATTTGGTGTATTTGATATTACTGTAGCTGCAATATTGGGAGTTTCTCAATCTTGTTGTATTTCCCTATTGGGGATATTGTCCATTGACAATCACTCTATAGACAGAGTCTGCTAGTGGGCCAGGTAGCCTCTGGAGCTCATCCTTTGTTCAAAGGTTAAAAATCTAGTAAATTCCCCTGCAGTCTATCTCTGGAATAGATTTTCCTTGTCATTTGACAATGTTTCTGAAAAAGGAACATTGCAGTGGTATCAGAGCATCGAACTGGCACAACCTGTGAGTTCGATTTCAGAGGAGAATGATGAAGAATATAAGACTAATCTTATCTATTTTTGAATAAAGAAGAGCCTCCCTGGGGAGGAGGAGAAGAAAATGGGAGAAGAGGAAGGTCCATGCACTTCCTATTCTCTTGAAGACCAGCATGGCAGATGCTTGGATTTCCAGATCTTAAGCAAGTACTTGGGTGACTATAAACCCCATTCTATAACATTCAGGGGAGCTACAACATTCCCATAGTCTATTGAGCAGATGGAGGAGAGAAGGCCCTGTGGAAAAGGATAAATCATATTATCTACATTTGATGGGGTTACTTCAGATAGAGCTTGGGAGAAGAAGCTGAAGGCATTTTATTTGTTGCATCCAGTGGCAGAGAAAGAAGTGGTGGAGATGGAAGCGCTGCACATAGAGGAGGAAACCTCTATTTGGTGGTTCAAATCCTTGGTCCATTCAAGGGTTAGTTACTTTTCAGTCTTTTCTCAAAGGTTGATCCAGTCCTTTGATGGTGAAAGAACAAAGGAAGAGAAGCTCACACCACCATGGGAGGCGGATTGCACCAACGCTACTACAACTTTGGAGGAGCAGCCTTCTACATCTATGGATGAGGCAGCCATTGCATTAGAAGGAGAAGCCATTGCAGCCACACAATAAGGTCCCAATATCCACCGAGGTATGAGTAAAGTTCCACTTTCTATTTCAACAAATAATATTAAGGATGGTGGAATTTCATATGAAGAGGTCCAAGGATCAAACCACATGGCCACTTAGGGCCTCATGTTTGCACTGCGTTGTGCAAAGGGTTCAAGGAGCAGAAGAACTCTCATCCTCATACATCTTTGATGATTTACATTCAGCCTTCAAGGTGGGAGTGAAAACTTTTGGAGGATGGAGTAAACCATGACACCTCCATGGAGAATCATGAAGCAAATTGTAAAACCGGAGGAAGAGACAAATGCTACATCATTGGAGGAATCAGCAGCGCTGTTGAACATGGGTGGAGAGGAGACATCACCTCCATCAGATTTGGATCTTCATAGGTCCAACATAGTCATGGGAGAGAGGCCTTTCTTAAGGGGTCTCCAAGGAGCTACATTTCAAACTCTCATGAAATGCAAAGAGCAAGAACTGATTTGGGAGGATGGTAGCCCTCATGGGAGGAGTACCAAAAGAGTGGAAAAGAGATGGCAGGATACTTACATCATTGAGAAACATAGATTATGGATGCATGATGTTGATGTGATGTTCATATCATTCATTTTGTCTTCATCACATGAGTTGTATGATGAAAGTGTGGGAGAGTAGCAAAATACTTTGTTTCTTTGCTTGAGAGAGCAAGGGCGTAATTGCTCTCATACTTTGCATGATGTTGCAAGAGGAGGAGATGGTATTATCCCCTTGGTATTTGATGATAGAGAGGTACTTCCACCTTGGGAGGGGCTTCTCATGTATTGCAGCATTATGAAAGATATCTTTGACAAGGATCATGTCAAATAATGGAGCTTGGTATTGATGAGAGCCTATGGGTATAGGCCAACAACGTTGTCTCTTTGGAGCAGTGATTTATTGATGAAGTGTGCCCAGCAGAAGTGTGGTGGATCCATAACCCATAGGTCTCAAGATCATTTAATATCTATTTCACTTGATGGACAAAGAGGAGGTGAGATGGTTGGGGTAGTAGATACATTACTATGCTACATTCTTCTTGACTTGGATCCCAAGCATGAGAAGAAGGATCTTCTTGCAGCATCTAGTTCATTTCTCTTCATGGGAGCATGCCAAACAACCATGGAGGGTTCATTCATGGATCCATACATCATCTCACTCTCAGCATATGGTAAGAAATATGTTTTTACATTGGCTGATTTGTATACTCTTACCATCATTTTGCAGTGCATGGCTCTACAAGAGGGAAAGATTTTCAGATTGCTCCATGGATCAAAATTGGGCCAATTTGTATGATGGAGACAACCATCTTTATATGGCCTTGGGAAAGTCTTACATTCCATGTATGTTCAGCACTTAGATTCAGCCACTACCATGCATTATCAGTTGTAAGAACATACATTGTTGTTCATGAGCTAAAACAACTTGCCATGTGATTTTCTAAAGCAGCAGTTTGGAAAACTGCGCTGTCACTTCTGGGAAAACTGTTGGTACATCTTTGAAACACATGAAACCTTCAAAATTTTCCTCATTATATTTCTGATCATTACTTCCTTGCTGAAATGGATCAGATTTGTATAAGAAGCATGATTATGAGAAGGGAACATGAGTTGGATGTGTCTTTGAGTGAGAAAAACTCTCACATTTTCTGCAGTGCATATTCTAAAGGGAACATGAGAGGAGGCATGGCTACAACCACATATTTGCTCATTTGTGGGGAGAGACATGGGCTTGGTAATGTTTTCCATCCATTGTATGTATATGGGAAGGTGTTTGACCTTATTTTGCTGATTCACTCATCTATTTTACTGTTCAGTAGTAGAGGTGATATTTTTGTACAGTACTTGCCATGTTATTTTCTGCAGCTGCAGTGGATGTGGTTGCATTATAACCCTATGAGGCATTGTTTTCACTTGCCACACATGGTATAACCTACAGAAAACATGTCATGGGGGAATTCTATGGTGATATTGTCCTATTCATCATAGATGACATGTCTTGGGCCAGCTGATTTTTCATTGATGGAGGAGAGATTCTTGGGGAATTACTCTTCATTTTGCCATTTGAGGGTAATACATTTGCAGCCCAGGATCAACATACACTACAAACTTGTCATAAGTGGGGGAGAGGATAGCATGGGGCAATTTATAGTGCTTTCCATGATCATATTTCATCCCACCTTCATTTTTAGAGCTGAAGGTGGAGGGAGATTTTTCATGAGTTGTCTTGTTGGGAGGCAGCTTGCTTTTATGATTGATGGCTTGAGGGTGAGAGATTAATATGGGGGATGATAAGTCCAATTATATATCAAGTCTCATCCCTCCAGGAGGCCCTTAGATAGCTCTTTTTCCTTCATGTATACTTGTTTCTACATGATAGTTGTTTTGGGAGTGTTCACCCCAAGGCTGGTCTGCATATGTTGGAGGGACAGTTTGCAGATTTGATTGCTGATATGGCATCCCTTTTCTTGAGGAGATCATCACATGAGGATGATACAGGAGGAAGGGTAGAAAGAAACTTAGTTCATCCTTGCAATTTATTGAGGGCAAGCAATATTTTGAGAGGGGAGGACTGTAATGTTCCAAATTTTATGGAACATTAATTTTTGTTAAGAAGATAAATAAAATGGGTAGGGGACCCATTATTTTCTTAATTAGAGAATAAAAATACTCTAAGTATGAAATAGGATCATATTGGAGCTGGATTTCATACCTCCATGTGTGAAAGGAGGTTTTTTCATACATGCTTGGCCAAGGTTGACCAAGTCAAACTGCGTTGGCATGAGTTGGAAAGCACTATGTGGGACAATGTAGGAGGGAATATTCTAGAGGGAGGAAACCCTAATTAGAAGTAGGGCCCATGGAGGGAAGGCTCATTGTTTAAAAGAGGAGCAAGGCAGCCATTGAGACTATCTTTGATCATTTTTACATCGAAGTCTTGGAGACTTGTTGCCTCTTACTGTTCAGCAGAGCTGCAGTGCCTTCGGGCAGGAGGGAGTCCTATTGAGGATTTCCTCTCCTTCTTGATTAGATCATGAAGGATTGCACTCCATTCCCCATATTTAGGCATTTAGGCCAAAGCTTGAGTCATCTACATCAGCGCAGTTTCTGCAGCAAAGATTGTGCAGTGTTGCTGGGTGTTGTTGGGGAGGGTTCCACACACCATCCAGAGCTAGTTTTCAGTGGAGAGAGGTTCCATCCATTGGAAGATCAAAAACAGGGGTTTATGAGTAGATCCCATCATCTTTGGCATCAGGCCAAACACATTCCACCATTAGCAGCGCAGTCCCTCTCTTAGACAGCGCTTTCATGGGTGGATATTTGTTGTGAGGGATTAACAGATTTTGGAGGGGAAGTCTTGGGTGAAAGGATCAGATTTTCATTGGAGAAGGGCTCTTCATATACAGCAGCTATTTCATCCTTCTCCATTCATTTCCATCTCTTGAGTTGTTGCTACCCAGCAACTCCGGCATTTCTGCAAAATGCCATTTTTGTATAGATTTCAGCCAATCCTTTTAGAGGATTGATTTATTGTATTTTTCAGGGGTCGAGATCATGCTACCCCTTATTTATTTGAGCCTACATTGCTATATCTATGTATTTTCATTATTTATGCAGTAGTCCCTTATATGAACTGCACAGTCATGGCCTAGGGCTTAATATATTTAACAGTGTTCTTCATATTTGTATGTACATATTTCTTGAGGCTTATTGTGCCTTTCTTGAGTGACTATTTCCTCAAGAAGATGTATATTTCATGCTGCTATGTTCTAATATGATGGCCATTATATTCTCTGGCATTTCATGTGTATAATGAATCACTGCTATTTTCCATTTGGTGTATTTGTTATTACTGTAGCTGCAACATTGGGAGTTTCCCAATCTTGTTGTATTTCCATATTGGGGATATTGTCCATTGACAATCACTCTATAGACAGAGTCTGCTAGTGGGCCAGGTAGCCTCTATAGATCATCCTTTGTTCAAAGGTGAAAAATCTAGTAAATTCCCCTGCAGTCTATCTCAGGAATAGATTTTCCTTTTCATTTGACAATGTTTCTGAAAAAGTAACATTACATTGTGTTCCCATTAGATAATCCTTCTGAAAGGCACTCAGGAGTCAGCAACATGCGAACATACATAATTTTCAAACACACAATCAAAAAATAAAAGAAGTTTCAGTTTGAGGTTAACATACTCAGTTACCTGCAATATCACCCTTTAAAAGCATATATTATCATAGAAAATTCTCTCTATTTGAACGACTATGGAACACCTCAGAAAAAACAAAGGGCGCTCCATTAATGGCCACAAACTTAATTTGAAAGGGCACAATCCGTCTAAATAACAGTCATAATTTAAAATAAAATCCCATTAATAAATATGACCGTGAGATGAAAAAACTCAACAGATTTAGTTTGTGGTAAAGAGACCCATTACATTGTCTTAAACCTTGGTTGGGAACCAACCATAAATCTCTACAAAATTTAACGATTCAGAATTATACAAAAAATACAATGAGGAAAGGGTTATCAGTTTTTTATGAGGAAAGGGTTATCAGTTTTTTATGTAGGGTTTATCAGTTTGACAGAAAGGGTTGATGAGTTCAATATTCAGAAATGACAAAATAACCAAATGGGATGAAATTCATGCTTAATTTACAACAGAATAACGCAACAGAACTCTACCAGCAATCAACTTAGTTTCCAAAAGAACATTGATAAATCATAAGACTGAAGTAATACATTGTACAACCTAAACACTCCATTCCCCTCCAGATTTATATATGTAGTACATAACATTCAATCTTGGTTAAAAATATTTTAAAAAAAAAATCCGCCAAATGTGCTAGTTTTAAGTAAATAGGTGACTTAGCTAATTCGAAAGTTCTGTCCAAGCATCAATAAATAGGAGATAATCTGAGATTTTAATAGATGTTCACCGCATAAAATATGTCAAAATACTGTAGCTATATCCTTGGCCTGAGACTGCAATGAAGAGGTCCAAATTATGGCGGCTTCAATAAAACCAAGCCTCAATATAGGGTTGCAGTAGGTCTGAGGGTTTAACTGATTCAAGTCTTAATAAAAAGCTACAACACAAAACCGAGCTCTTATGGCATATCTCTGTCCTCCAATAATGACAAACATTAAATTATCTTGAGCATGGTAATAGAACTAAATTTGTTTACAATAGTCCACAAGATATCCATTCATTTCTAGAAATTCTGCAAGAAGAAAATGAAAGTCATGTGTAACAAAGTATTATGAAAAGACTTCAAGAAACCAGAACTTAGCCTGAATATCCTAAAACTGAAGTTGGAAACATCGTCTCTCTAAGGTTGTTAATGTTGCAATCCTCTGTTCAACATTGATACAAATGTCGAAAACAAGTTAAAAGATGAACCAAATAATAACATTCAAAGGAAAGACTAGGATGTTACCATTTCTACCTGCTATCCTTGAAAAGAAGGAGAGCTAACTTACATGCTTTTGTGTTTGCAAGTTGGACTTGAAGACCATGTTCATCCTAGAATGAGCTCAAAATGTACTTTTGTTTTTGGATTCGTGAAATATAAGGACAATGTTGTCAAAAAATAGTGAAATGGAGATCCCATAGAGTGCCTCCACCTTTACCACCCATGGATTTTAAAATGAGAAACTCTCATCCATAAATATGAAGTCCAAATAATGTGAGGCAGTCGACACCCTTGCTTGACTACTATGTTAATGTATATAATAGACCCCAAAGATGATCATTTGAATCTCACATAGGGTCATAATTATAAAGATCGCCAAGCATAGGAGAGGTATACCTTCAGCCTCTCAAATAGTAGGTTTCTTCCAACTATTTGAAAGGCTTAACAGGTGTCCATAGATCAACAATATACTTACTTTTGCTTCCTCAATAGAATTTGGGAGGATTGAAAAATAGTCAAAAGTACGGTGATTCCATTTGCAATGACTAAACCTTAAACCTACGATTTCTTCCTCTCTGCCCATATGGAGATGAATTTTTCTGCTTTTCTGGCCAAGAGTTTGAACATGGTGTATCCCATCATGATAGTCTTGCAATTAATTGATTCAAAGGTCAGGGTGTATGTAGGAGGCAGAGGACTTGAGTGAACTACCATACTAAGGAGGAGAGCATGAGTATTGAAACTGGGTATTGCTTCTCCATTGAACACTTGATTACTTACTGTAATGGGTTTTACATTTTAAAATTGTATTCATACTAAGAGAAGCCAAAATAATAGAGATTAAATTTTCTAGATCCAAACACCCAATTTCCATAAAATCAAGAGAAAATTGGGTTAAAAAAGTTTAGAAAATTGATATTTTAAAAACTAATGTCAGGAACAAGAAATGTAAGCTACTTAAACCATAACAAGAACTTTTGAATTGGATGTTCATGGCATGTTTTCCACCCCATCTTAGTTATATTGGAATTACACCTTGCAATTTGATAAGAGTTTGTATTGCCTGATGAAAAAAATGCAACTTTAATTGCAACAAAAAAAAAAGGCAATCCTCTTGCAGAGTCCATAAAGGTGGTAGTTCTATATGGCCAAGCTTCACTTGAACAAAAATGTCTTCCATTAAATTTTTAGTCTGCTTTGCCAGACAGAGTTGAGGCAAGGATGAAATGCATGCTCAAGAGTTCAACTTTCAGGGCAAAAACTCGAGAAATTTAAAGAAATTGCACCTAAAATTCTCAGTAACACCTACCTTCATTGGCAATGGCACTTTTGGTACATATAAACAGTAGTAAAAATGAATAGATGAGAAATAAAGGAAGAAAAACTGGACTCAATGCCTGGCTTGGACCTGCAAGATGAGAAATAAAGGCATGTTGACAGGCCATCTCACATAGACTTGTCAGGACAATGCAATTTTATGGAAAACAACAACGCATTGATCATGGGTTCAAATCAAATTAACTGAATCATAATAGCTGCCCTCTATCCAGATGTGTCGATGAAGGAGAGGGGATTACACAAGGATTTCCTTTCAAAACAAAAATCCATTGCTACTGTAACTGTACATTACCACAATCAACACTTTGCAGCAATTAACCATGTGCTAATCTATAATTCTAAACTCAAACACATATGCATGAAAGAAAATATGAAGTTGTTTCAGATTGCATGAGTGAACGTCAGAGAGTTTGGAAGATTCAAATGGATGACCCTCGCATAAATCTAGCACACCTCAGGACGAAGCCCTAGCATTCTCGCTGTAAGAGGAGGGTCCTGAAGTGGAATGTAGAGTCTTGAAGGGTACACTGTGGGAAAAGCTACATTGTAGAGGCCAGAGTGAAGTAATCATACCTACGCTAAACTCAAAGACATGAGTCACCAAGAAGTGAAGCATGCCAATGGATTTGTCCCTAAATCAAAAATGAATGGTGATCCTGCACAAGATGCCAGCAAGATCTAGAGGATCTGATTTTTAGCATTTTAGAACACGATCTGATTTTTAACGTTTTAGATAGTTGTATTATATAGTGTAGCTGAGACATTAAAAGTATCAATTTTCTGTGTGATTATAGACTGCATGATTAATTATATTATCTGGTTGCTCAAACTCAGTTAAGATTGAAACTTTGGGACTAAAATGAATACAATGTTTCCAGGACCAGAAATTAGCCTTATAAATCATTTAGTTTCTACCAGAGGTATATTTTTCCCAAGAAAAAAAGAGATTGTAAATATGGTTGTAGAGGGCTTGGTTAGTTTATATGATCAATTTTACTGTATGCATCAGTACCAAGGCCTAAGAGGCAAAGTAGGAGGCTGCCATAGCCCCAATGTCATTGAAATTTCAAGACTAGGCAAGGTCCCGAATTGTTGCACAACAGAAAAGCATATCTAACCATTCCATTCTACTCACCATGGACTATCATGGCTAGGAGGAGAAGTCCAAGTCTAAACCTTATTCCTTGGGGAAAAGTAGGTCCATGTTATGTCTTCTCATTTTCATTTACAAATATAAATGCGCTACTGTCCTGTAGCAACGCCATTAGAGGTAATTACAAGCCACAATAAGGCCACAACTGTCTCTAACAAGAACACATAAAGAATAAGGCTTACAGGTGGGAGGAAGGTGGATTTGAGTAGGGATAGGTGCCCTAACCAGGGCCGAGTTCTTCAAGAAATACAAATCACATTTTAAGGAATTGGAAGAGAAGTTTGTGGAGAACAGATGTAGGATTGGGTTTGAGTCTTGTGATAGCATTATGTGCTTGATGGTGTGAGGGTCAACTCTGTCTAAAAGACCAAAAAGGGAGGTTGATACAACAATAGTTAGAGGGATTGTTTGGAGAAGTTTTAGGCATAGTGTAGGAGTGTTCCTTAGCAAGTAGCTCCTGGAATTGAATGTGCAGTAGCATAGGGGGTGTCTCCATAAGTAAGGGAAACGTCCATATTGCTGGTTGGTCGATAAGTGCGGTAGGGATAGTTGAGGAGCAACCTCACCCTAGGGTAGTGTTTTCTTCCTTTAAGTGGACAAAAAATAGAAGCAGCCTATGGGAGAAGCTGATACAATGATGAAGCAATGGGATAAGGGCTAGAAGAGTGCCCTAACTGGTCTTCTAGAAGCGCATAATTCAAGGGCAAGAGGGAAACAACAGAGAGTTGCAGATTGCCTCTTGGATGATGGCTTGAAGGGTGTCCTAGGAGATGACTCCAGGGAAATGGGAAAATCCCCATCTATTGCAAAAGGGATTTCCCGTCCTGAAGAAAAAAATTATAATAGAAAAATCATGAAAAGAAAAGGCTCAAATCTCTCTTCCAGACTGGTGACATGTCACAAGGCCACATGGACCACTGCGATTAGTTGACATAACACATTAGAAGCATGATGTTAGCATCTAAAATATCTAGGACATGTGGCACTCCATGATAAAGACACATGGTGTGTGGATTTGAGTTTTTCAGGTGGTCAAGTGGGCCGAAAATAGGTGAAATGTGGCACCACTTAGAGATTGACATGTGCCAATTGGTACAAGTGGTAGACAATTGGCATGCTCAAACAACGAGGTGATGCGGGAATGACATGAGGGAGAAAATATCAGAAAAGCCCCAAATCTGGAGAACTAAAGCTCATCACCAACCTGAGATTGACAACTTTACATGATGTAACCTATGAAATCGTAAATGGAGAAATCATAGTAATAATAAAGTAACCTATGTAACAATAAAGTCGGATTCATCCTGGGAGTGGTAATGGGAGAAATCATAGTGAACAACAGGAAACATGCATAGTTGCTTACAATCAAATAGATGAAAAAAACACATACAAAAAACCTAGATAATAATCGTGAACAAGCTTAATATTGAATTATGAACTGTAAAGGAACTTACAAAATGTGACATTACGAACCTGGTCAAGCGCACAAGCAAAAATATCCCGGACATGACCCTGGTTGACAAGTTGTATTGCTCATGATGCAAGAGGATTTGTACCTGCACTGCCAAGTCAATCAAAATCCATCATTATCTATACAATAAATACAAGTAATTGATGTAGTATTTTTTACTCTAAGATGCATTCTTATGAAAATGTTAGAACATATGTTGAAAATGTCAAAACATACCTCAATAAGCTCCTCTTCATTTCAAGAAAAATTTATTGGAGTTGCATGAACTTGGAACAAGCCTCCCACGCTTTGAAAGAGTAGCAACTAAGTCAACAGTGACTTTTTTGTTGCTACATTGGATCGATGGAGGTTTGCTCGAAGATTAAATCACTCCAATAAATTATTCTCTACTAAACAGGGCCAACCACGTGAAGGTGGAAGCACTTATGGCCCTTCCCCCCCCTCCCCCCCCCCCTCACATCACTCTCAATTCCCCAATACCCAATCTATATTTCATTTTTTACTTTCATGAGCATAAAAAAAAAAAAATCAATAACTAATAAAAAAACAATGCAACAAAAAGTACACAAGGAAACATTGAAATTAGTGCTTGACATAAAAATAGTATGATAAATGAGTTTTTTATATAACGCAAAAAACATTCCAAGTATGGTAACATTTGTCTTATAATAATACAATATTTTACATTATCAAATTTTATTTTTCTTCTTCCTATTTCTAAAGCTCCTAATTACATCATCAATATCATCGTGCTCTACTCCTATTTCGTGCCTTTCCTGCACTGCTGACCTAGTTGCGTAGTCACGGTGTCTGGTCTCATCCAGTGACGAGGCATCGCCTACAAAAACATATAATATTAAATTTTAATTTTTAGTTTTTAAATATCATTGAACTAGTTCGGTAATATTAATAAAAAAAATTTCAATGAGATTATTTAACTGGTGCACCAGTTGTCGCCGTTGGGATTGTTGCCCTGTCTTCCTCTCTGGTGGTAAGATCCTCAAGGGAAACATTCTCTGTCATTTAAACAAAAAACATTATAAGGACAACCATCAAGGTATAATCAGAAAAAATTATAAGTGGAAATTAATTACCATCACGGCCCTCACTGATAGTAGCGTTGTCGGCCTAGTCCCCACTACAATGATCAGGTTGCACGTGAGGAACATCTACATCTGGCTCTACAACTGGGTTATTTGCCTCTTCAGCAGTGCTGCTCCTCTTATTTAAACAAAGTTGTTAGACATTAAATTTATGGACGAAAACAAACATATTGAAAGGTTAACGTTTTACCTTATCAGGCATTCTGGATCTTGGGACCTACCCCAAGCTTCTGCGACGTTCAACTACGGCTTGATAGTCGAAATGGAAATCGATATTTTTATCTTCCTCTGTAGTTTATGTTTCGAAGTCATCACCCTACATTACATATGATTGTGTATTTTTAATGTTATTTGATAGGATTACAAAAACGTTGGAAAGCGATACAATTAATTATAATATGTTTAGCTACTTACAATTCTTGCGGCTAATTTCAAGTAGCTGCCCTAGCCTAGCTTGTGATGGCCCTTTTTTTCAATCCTAGTTTTGGTTGCCTTCGAAGTGTCATGCAACCTATCATCAAAATATTGAAGTTAGAGATGACGTAGCACACTTTTATTTTAGACATAGATAAAATTAAATCTATTGAATTAAAGTTGTAATTTACCTTGCGGGTCCAGTTGGCATTTTTCCTTCTTTCTTTGCCCTTTTCTCTTTTCCGTCATGGATGAGTGCTCTCCATTCACTCTCTAGAACTGTGAGAGGATGCTCGTATCTAGGGTTAAATTGAAATTGCATCCTATAGGTGTCCCTGGTATATTTCAAATATTTGCTAGCTACCCGAGCCACCATTGTTCTGTCAAATGTGCCCACCCAAAAAAGGGTTTCTAGATAATCTAGAAGTTCTTTTTTCAGGTTGGAATTCTAGGAATTCCACCTTGTGCGTATGTTTGGGCCAAAAATTACCAACGCATGGCTCTCCAAAAACCTGTAGAACTCATTTTTTCCTACACAAAAAAAAAGAAAAAGAAAAGAAAAGAAAGATATTATCATTAATTTAAAAATAAAAATCACGATAAAATATGTTTTAGATAGAGCACATGAAATAGTTAAAATATTAAAACTTACCTGGGAGTTGTACGTGCTTTATATGGAAACCTTCATCGTTCACCAACAACATGCCATTAATGGTCCCCGTGGAGCTGACACGTGTAGCTCCAGGAAACGCAATAATGTAGTTGGCCATATCAGCCTCATCACTGCCAACACGTTCAGCGGTTGGCTGGGTGTCTGCTTGGGCAGGGTATGTTTCTTGGCTGGAACCTAAAGGAGTAGAAGGTGTACGAGAGGGTTGTTGGGAAATCTCTTTCCCTTGTGTCCCACTACCACCAACACTGGGTTCAGCAAGTGTCAGATATCGCTACATACAAAAAAACTTTTTGTTAGTTTAGTCAATGTAAAAATTAAAAATCAAACTATCACAATTCATCTCATGCAAAACAAAAAAAATATCCTTTTGATTTTTTATTATTACCTAATATGTTTCTAGCTGGGTCATAAGTTTTTTTATCCTCTCTTTTGTTTCAGGTGTTTGAGGCGCGTCTACCAAAGTATCAAATTCCGACCTTGCTTTTCGCGCCTTTTTTCGCAGCAAGAGCAATGGAGATAGGGATGAAGAAAGCTCTTCCTCATACAGGGAATCATCAAGCGTACCATGGCCAGGTGTCTACATCTTTGAATGAAATTAATAATATTTCAATTATGTAAATAACTAAAATACCTGAAGATAGAGCGATTCTGACACTTTACATGTTCTTCCGCTGGCCCCTTTCCGCGATCATCTTGTCTCGGGGTTGTTCCTGTACTGCCCTAATCAGTCTACCACATTTCAATAAAATTATAAATGTAAAAACTTGAAAAAAATATCTAACTTGAAAACACAAAATGAAAACTGAAATAATTTCTAATAAGACACCGGAAGACAGAGTTAGAGTTTCAAATATTCCTTGCATTGAATTCAGTCCTGGAAACATGTCATTGCATATTAAGGCACCCAAACAAGAGACGAGTTGACAATGAGACTAAAATGGGTTATTTGTAGTGAAATTTTAAAATCTCAAAAGGTATATTAATTATCGAAACAAATCAGCTTCATAATTTCAGTATTATTGAGTCTGCTGTGTATAAATCACAAAAAAAATTGAAACAAAACACTATAAAAGCAACAACATAATCACATTCTACTATAGCAGTGATTTGACCTCTAAATTAGACTTTCTACTAGTTTCATCAGTACCATACAAACAGTGGAAATGAACACAAGATACAACCACAGATGTGTAGTTATCCGCAAAACCATCCACCCGCCAACCTCCTCTAGTAACCTACACTAGAAATAGATGTATGGGGTATTTTTATAAGGGGTTCCTCAAAAACATCCACTAGAGGTTTTTTTCCTTGTAGTGATTCTAGCCTATCACATCCAACCAATTTAAATTAATTGAAACTTTGAAATTCATAAAATATACTCTCCATTTTCACAACACAAGCATTTTGACAAAATCCTTTTCAAATTTGACATGTTGACCATGTCATGGGTAGACTTTCCATTTTTTTCATCTCAATAGGATGTGTCAGACCTTGAAGGTCATGGTCTAGGTGTCTACTCTTGCACGATTTCACAAAGTAGCTATTTGCATGAATGCAATGTGTTATGCATGAACCAGAGCTGCATTGGATATATAGTGGGTGGGCTAGATTTCCTTGGGCATGCAAAAGTTCCAAGGGGATTCACACCAAAATGTATCAAGCATGTTATGCATGATTGGAAGGCTAATTTTTGGTGCAAGAAAGTTTAAGTGGATTTTTGGATAGTGACTTAACATGGCATGATGATGGTAAATGGTGTCAGAGGTAAGCGTGTGACCAAGGAGTTAACATAGCATAAGATGACATACATAGTTTTGTGCAATGTGTGTTGAGAAGACACATGGGTTAGCTTGATAAGTTAAGTAGGTAAAATAAGTTGGCATGCATGTATCTTGATAATTTAAGTGGGTGAAATGAATCAGCACATGGGTTGACAAGGCAAGTTATCTGGACCAGTGCATGATGGGAATGGGCAAGCTCATTTTATGTGGAACAATGTGATGGACCAAGGAGTGACATGATTGCATATAGGTACTTGCTGTGGGAGACAAAATGAGAGACAAGGATGTTGAAGACCAAAATGTAAGGCATAACACATGTACAAGATAACAAAAATGTAAGGCTTAACACATGTACAAGATAACAAGTGTGAACTCATGTAAAGTGAATTCAAGTAGAACAATAGACCTTAGTGAAAGAAGTTTCTGTGGGTTTTGGCAAGCTGAGATCATAGTTCAATTTGGGTTTAGTGCTATTGGACATATAATTCTTCATTTTTTTGTCATTTTAATCATTTCTAAATAATAGGAGAAATATGAATAGATAGGTCAACATGAAAGGTCAATTAACCTCTTGAAAGATGAAATCAAGATTCATATTACCATATTAAATATGGATTCATGTTAATGGAATATGATCCAAGTTTGGAGTTACACCTTTATATGACATGATATCAAATCTTTGGTGGTTCTAATAACTCCATTATTCTCGCTAAGACCTGCCTCTCTTCTTGTTTAACATTATTTTCCCATTAGACCTATGTTAATACGTTTTTTGTTCTCCTATGTTGTAACTCCATGTAGAGATAATTATTTGGTATCTATTAATTACCTTTGCTCGGGGCTTATTTAGTGTGCAATGATGCCTAAGGTTCACACAACATTTGAGCTTCAAGAAATAAATGAGATAGAGGTTTGAGCTTGATGTAGTAAAGAATCCTCTTGGAACACCTAGTGGATGTCAACCTCTATATAAATTTCGATACATTAGAGCCAAAACATAAAACACATGCAGATTGGGAAGGAGGAAAAACCAAGACCTTATATGAAGAAAACTCTGTATATGATCCTATATTAATCAACCATCATTCTCATGTGCTTCATTTCGGATAAAACTGGTCCCTTATATGAATATAGGTGATTAAAACTCTGTATTTAACTCTGTATTTCGATGAATGATGTAGTTGTTTGGATCTTGGAAAACCCGTGCCTCTTAAAATATGTTGTTGTAGAAAAATTGAGAGTTAAATCAAATGATTTGTGTTGACTGCTTCACAACAATATCAATCGATCAACGAAATTTTTAGTAACATAGATGTCATGATCTATAATGAGGTGGAGGAGGAAGTGTAGAAGTGAGAGTGTAAATGGCCATGAATACATGTTAGTGATCCTAAATTTGGATATGGACAACTTTGTTGTGGTATTCAAGAAAGCAGTGAATGATTGGGAGACTACTATTAAAGAAATTGTAAAATATACAAGTGTTATAAAGTGGCAAGGTTTCCCTGCCCAGGATACTCTGGAAAAATACAAAGGTGATCGAAGCTAAAAAATAGTGTGTGTGGGGCTAAGCGCTACATCGCCTGACTAGCTTGTTCAGGGCTTCTCCTCCATAGGTCGAATATAACAAGGCTCATTGGTTTCCCTTCATTCCATGTTTTCAGCTAGATTCAAGAACTAAACTCTTGAAACCTTGAAACCCTCCTCTTTTCTTAATTTGAATAACTCTTGCTTCAGGAAAAGGGTCCAACTATCCTAGAACTTAGCATTACAGACTTGTATTGTAACTTCGTTTGTTGTAATTGAATCAACTGATTCAATAGAAAATGGATAGGAATGGGATGATTACTGTTTGTAAGTCAAGATGATAGCTACAGGCATTGTCTGTGGGTTTTTTTGTAGCATTTTCTTGTCAAAAGGATCCAGTTTTTTTGTTTGATAGCTTCCTTCTAGTCACTCCGACCCAAGAAGTGGACATCCAAACCAAGAATTGAAAAAATTCCAATGAGAATGAATGCAACAACAAGAATATCTGTGCATTGAGTGTTGTTAGCATGCTGACTAAGGGAAGTACAAAGAATAGTGCACTTAGATGCAGATAGTCACATAAATATCTTTCAGGGAAATCTGCTTCTGCCAAGAAATCCAAAAAAGAGAGAATTAAAGGAATGGTCCAACTTCTGAGAAATATAATCTCTGGTGAATATTACATGGACACTGATATTTTCCTTAATAATATTATTAGATATGTTAAATCTCTCCAAGTAAAATTGAACAGATTGGAGGCTAATCAACACGAAAAGGTGAACTGGGTTTGACCCCAGTGTGACTAGGTGTCTCTTGTAGAACTCCCAAGATATAATGAGAAAGTGGATGCTGCCTAAAAAGCACGAAGATGGCTTCGCCAGCTTAAAATAAAAATAGAACTTCTCTCGCATACTTGTCTACATTCAATGATAGCTGTAGCCAGATGTTGATCTAGTCCTAGTTTTAAGCATGCTGGAGATTGAGGTTTAGTATTAGTTATAATTATATCCACATGGCTAACTTATCTGGCCCTTATGGTGAATGTATAACTCCTGTTAAGGGAGATGTATCATCCATGCCACGTAGAAATTGTGTCAATGTTTGGGATGGTGATTGTGCTGATAAATTATCACAAATTATATTTCTTGATACTTTCCAATTACAAGCACCTGATTATTACAATACTATGTTCATGTGTGACTATAATATGAACAGATGTGGGTTTAATTTTCACCTTGCACTAGTACAGAGCTTTTCGGAGATTTTTCCCAGCAATGGAAAGGCAAAGAAAGAGACCAACCCTGAAAACATGGCCATGGAGAAAAACGCAATTTCTAAAGTACTGGCTGCAGGAACATTAGGCCTCTAGGATGTTAATTTTCCATGGTACAGGGAAACTATTCCCTCATCTTTTACAACAATGCCAAATATGGGATTGAGTCAATTGTGCATGATAGCCCTGGACAGCTATGGGGGTGAGTTTATTCATTGTCCTGTGGTTGAAAATGAAGATGCAATTCGTGTGAGTTGTGATGTATTAAGCAAAGGAAACTCTGGAGATTCTCAGACTCATCTACATAAAAACACTGTAGACTTAGAAGCTCTTTTGAGTTCTGATGAAGAGGAAAGTAGCACTGGTCACTCACCAAGTGAATATAGTGGAAATAAAAAAGCATGTACAAAAGATAGGGATGATACTAGTGTTGGGATTTCTGCCAAGAAAACAGATATTAATCAACAAGAACATAAAGAAGAGGATGCAGACTTTGGACCTGCTATTATTGAAGAATCGGTTGGCGAGTCTAGCATAAATGACAACTATTTTTTGTTTGATAACTCCCTTTTGGTCACTCCGACCCAGGAAGTGGACATCCAAACCAAGAATTGAAAAAATGCCAATGAGAATGAATGCAACAATAAGAATATATGTGCATTGAGTGTTGTTAGCATGCTGACTAAGGGAAGTACAAAGAATAGCACACTTAGATGCAGACAGTCACATAAATCTCTTTCAGGGAAATCTGCTTTTGCCAAGAAATCCAAAAAAGAGAGAATTAAAGGAATGGTCCAACTTCTGAGAAATATAATCTATGGTGAAGATTACATGGAAACTGTTGTTGTCCTTAATAAGACTATTAGATATGTTAAATCTCTCCAGGTAAAAGTGAACAAATTGGAGGCTAATCAGCAGAAAAAGGTGAATTGGGTTTGACCCCAGTGTGACTAGGTGTCTCTTGCAGAACTCCCAAGATATAATAATAAAGTTGATGCTGCCTAAAAAGCACAAAGATGGCTTTGCCAGCTTAAAATAAAAATAGAAATTCTCTCGCATAGTTGTCTACATTCAATGATAGTTGTAGCCATATTTTGATCTGATCCTAGTTTTAAGGTGCTAAATATTGATGTGCTGTGGTTTGGTTTCATATATATATTGAACTTACAAATTGTAGGGTTTTTAGTCATAGAAACCTTGCTTTTTAATGTATATTGCACCCGTCCTTACTCAAGCTCTGGTGGTATTGTATTGAGTGTGTATGGAATATATGATATTTGTCGAAGCATATCTTTATTGGTCTTATTTTCTGATGGATCTATCAAATTTGGATGATGACTGCATGTGCTTAATAGTGTTTGAAGGAAAATGGTAGAAAATGGTGATCAATTTTTCTTCTTGTAAAGACCAAATTGTGATGATGGAAATCAACTGCCAAATTTTATGGAAAGCATGCTGGATACTGAGGTTTGGGGAATTCGTTATGTATTACATTTAATTTTATTAAAAACAAAACTAAATCTACAGGCATCCCCTATTCAAGGAAAACGAGTAGCCCAATTTATTGCTCTGTTTCAAATCCTGGGCATTCTAAATGGTAAAATTGCTTTTCAAAATTTGGCAAAATTCTGTTTGGCCATACCATTTCGCCTGTTGATGGAGGAAGGGCCTTCTTTCTAGAGTTTCTTGTGCAACGGGCGGTTCTTTGCAGCAAGGGCCTTCTTTCTGGAGTTTCTTGCGTGACAGACAGTTCTTTGCAGCAAGGTCCTGCTTTCTGGAGTTTCTTGCGCGACAGACGGTTCTTTGTAGTAGGAGGTGTATATCCAGTAGGGTTTGAGTTGATTAGAAAAGGCAAGGAGTTGTAGTATTGATTACATGAATGGTATCTATAGTGATTAATGTAAAATTTTGAAAGGCCCACCATGATTGATCCGAAACCTTTGTAATTCGTTTGAAATTCCTATTAAAACCATAGTTTATGGTTGTAATGCTCCACCATATAAATAGGTATTAAAACCTTTCAAATGCCAACTTAGGTTTGATTTAAAAATGGCATATAATTTGTTTAGTTCCCTTAAACATGGAATTAAGGTTTTGAATAAAAGCTTTTATTTCCCTTATTAATATCACCCCATAAGCTTCCTTATACTCTTTTGTGTGTTTAATCAAACCTTTTAACTTTAAGAACTTATAATGGCTACAGGTTTCTATTAGGTGAAGGAGATCTAAATTTTGGGAAACATCACTATGTGGTATTTACAAAGTGGGGTAGGGTTCTTGGGAAAATAACAAAAGGGAAAAGCTTGGTACTAGAAATAGGATTAGAAGGATTAAAGTTAAAGATATGAAGATGAAATAATATATTTTAATGATGATTTTCATGGAATATGCACACATGGATAAAATACTACATTAATGCTACCTGTGAAAAATTGATATATGAGACATATATCTAAAAATTTTATGAGTCAATGAATAAATAGGCATTGGACATTGGTGTTGGGTTATACTTCATTCTTCCACTTATTAGCAAAGGGATAGACATTGTTTAATTACTTTCATGTCTGATAAGAATGTGGAAGTCATCCAAAAATAGAATTGGTTCTCGAGCAATACTTACATGTCATTAAAAGAATGGTGACCCTATTATGACCCTCTCAAGGAAAAATAGATTGTATAAGCTATTTGGGTAAAGCTCCTTTCACTTCTTGTTGAATTTGTAAGGGGAGATCTTTCATACTTATTGGGGACACTCTAGAGAAGTTCTTTAAAATGAAAGAAAGAACAAAATCTTAGACCACCAAAATTGTAGCTAAGTTGTGTAGAGATGGAACTAACCAAGTTTTAGATTATTATGATATTCCCTTTAGGTGAATAAATAGATGTATTCATGGCCATGTTAAAATTGTCGGCCCATTGGGACACTCACGAATATTTTTGGGTGAAAAGGAAAGGAGACATAATGAATGATCCTCTAGAGATATGGGAACGCTAGATAAAAATATTTTTTGAGCCTATGCTAGGAGTTGAGAAGAAAATATACCCTACCATTACCATGAATTCATTGCAAGGAAATAGAGCCAATGGGCATGTGAAAATTATAGAGTAGAAAAGGGGAGTCCTTGAAAATGATGTTTGGGCATAAATATTAATTTATGTGGAAAGATGATCAACTTGTATAGGATATTGCTAGGAGATTAATATTCAATCAAAGGAAAAATGTAAGTCGTCATAGATCTCCTATACAAGTTGATCACCCACTTGAACGTGTTTCCTTGAGCGCCATCACACGACCCGACCCGACCCGTACGAACGTGTTTCCTTGGGCGGGGTTAGGGGTTTACTATGGGTTTAGGGGGTTAAATGGGTTAGGGGTTAAGTTTAGTGGTTAGGGGTTAAGGGTTTAGAGGTTTATGGTTTAGGGGTTAAATGGGTTAGGGGTTTAGAGGTTTAGGGGGTTAAATGGGTTAGGGATTGGGAATTACTATTTAAAGGGTTAGGGTTTAAGATGATAGTTTCATTGGTCTCTGTTTATGAAAATTAGTTGCTTATTCTTTGTGTCTCAATGAAAATTTTGTAAGTATTGTAGCGAGAAAATGACAAACGGGTTGCACGAACGTGCACAAGGCACTCATGCGGTCACAACTTAGAAAATTTGATACGGTCGCCCTCAAACGAAACGACCCGACACGAATGGGTTTGGGCGGGCGCCCTCAAACGAAACGACCCGACCCGAATGCATTTGGGTGGGTGCCCTAAAACGAAATGACACGACTGCAATAAAATGGTCATCTGGACAAAATTATTATGGCCTTGTTGGAAAATTCCTAAAATAAATTCACTTTTAATGTTTTCTAACAGTTTCAGTAATTTTGGCGCTACAATAATCAGACAACAATGCTGACATTTACGATAATGCAAATTAAATAAAGATGAATGAGCTTCTCTTGGTTTCAACAATAATATATTCTATACTGAACAAGGCCAACCACGTGAAGGTGGAAGCTCATATGGCCCCTCCCATCCCCCTCACATCACTCTCATTTTCCCAATACCCAATCTATGAAATAGAATATGAACAAACCAAAAATTAATTAAGGTCGTAAACAAAATTTTCAATATGTGTTTGTATAAATACATAATTTTAGTTTGGCTTGTACAATAGTAAGGCCATTATTTATTGGTTTGAAATAATAAACAACATGCAACAAACCCACATAATTAGTAACTTATTTAAAGAAAATAATTCCTACATATTAAAATATAAAGTTATAGCATACCCGCTCATACTCGAACATAACATCTGTATCAATATTCTTATTCTGTATCTTCTTGATCTTCATCCAACTGATTGACATCTATACCAACATCTAATTCAGAAATGGTTTTGAAATGATCGACCATGTCATCATCATCATCAATTATGTCATTTTCAATAACATCCTCATCGACATCGTCATCAATAATTTTTGCCTCATCTCCTATGCCTGGTTCATATTCTAATATATCTTTGTCGTTTGTCAATGCATCTTCCTACTCATCTGCCACTGCATCATCTTCTTCCTCTATAGTATACTCTACTGGCCTTCCTCTTGGATCATATCTAATAGCAAATGACCATTCGTTCTCACCTGGAACCTCTGATTAAAAGACTTGTTCGCATTTGTTAGGAAAAACATAGCGATCTTTTCCTGCTTCAAACTGCGATGTTTTAACCATTGGAAATCCATTTTCATGTTGAATAAGTGTTCTATCATCATCACTTACATTCATCGTAGCCTATACCATTTGATGTCGAACAAAACTATTTTGAAGGAATTAAAGTCACACTCAACTATATCATCTAAAAACCTATAATATATATTTTCAGATTCTCAATGATGTCTATCACTCCTAGAGGAAAATTAGTGACCTGGAATACTGCAGTTATACCACTATCAAAATTTTTCCTGCTATCATCCAACTGTTTAACATGAAATTTATGACCATTGCACCACATAGCCTTGTGGTGTTTCAACTGCAATATTCCGAACATGAAAAAGATGCATTCTCAATTAATAATTAATCATATAATTTACACAGCATGAAAATTATCTGAAAAATCAAACTTCTTGTCACGTTATAAATATAGTATAAAATAAGTAATGAATAAAATAGGTGAATTAATTTCTTACCTTTCTATCTTTAAAACCATATGCTAAATCGATTTCCTTGTCCGTAATGTTTCCATCTCCACTACGATACGCTTCTCTAATCAATTCAGACAGTAGTTGCCATGATAACCTACCATCGTTACATGCTTTACATCTTTCAATCCATTCACTCATCCACTCAAGGTTGTTTGCAATGTATAAAATTAGTGCCTCAGAATCTTGAGCACCTGAATAAAAAAATAATAATTCACCAATATTAAATATTACTTATAACCATGGTAAATTATATTAATTAATAAACTATGAAAGAATAAGACCTAAATGAATATAAGGATCATATACATGATGTAAAAAAATGAAACATTATATGTATTATTCATAATAAATCTTTTACCTCTCACTTTCTTCATTCTACCTTTTCCCAACAGGTGCTCCACTTCAAATTTTTTGATGGAGTTCACATCCCAAATGCAATCCACCGCCTTCATAGCTGGCATAGCTAATATAGGAAGATAATGACTAATATACACCATGGATTCATATACCACATTTCCCTCCACCATAGAACCCTCAGGTCATGCTCTTTGTCTAATCAAGTCCTTCAAGGATTTCAGGTGCCTCTCGACCATCCACATTGACCTTGTGTGTACTGGTCCACACATTTCAATCTCCTCAACTTGGTGTATCAAGTAGTGTTCTTGTGCATTGAAAAATGTTGGAGGTAGATACTTTTGCATTTCACACATTAGCCGAGGAATTTCTCTCTTCCAACACTTTATTTCATCTTGATGGATTTCTTTCAATGACAACCATCTACAAATCATTACGCAAGGTTATTTCAATGAAAAATAATATATATTTCATTACAAGTAAATTAATACATCATTTCATCAAGTACGAAAATAAATTGTAGCAATTAGATTTTGCGTATAAATCAAAACTACTTACCTCATGTATTTACTAAGACCATATATAACTTGTTTGACATTGTTGTCGAAGTCGTTTGGGAGAGATACAAGTAGAACATACTATAACAATAAAAAATGAATCATTATTGGTTTCCAAATTAAACAGAAAAAAGGAAAATTTAAAAGATGTATTCAAGCAATAACATACAAAAACGTATACCAAAAAAATTACCTTAACAAAGGTATGTCAGTCATGTGTTTTCACCCCACTAAAGTCACCTTTCTTCGTTAAGATATTATTTATGTTTGAAGCAAAACCTGTTGGAAATTTAATTCTTCTAACGACCTCTTTTACATCATTGATTTTTTGTTCTGTTAATAACCATGGAATATTATTATAATTTTGACTTCCATTGTTATTTGATCTGCCGATCACACTTTTCATTGCATGATTCGATTTCTCAATGTCAACACAATTTTTGTCAATTTTATCTCTATCATGTGCACCATCTATGGTTCGCCATAACGTTTCTGTCACATCTTTCCCGACATGCATTGTATCAGACAAATGAGCTATTTTTAGGTCCTCATAGTAGGGCAACCTCACGAATTGAGAAGGATAACATTTCATTCCAGGTGGAAACATCTTGTGATAACTGATATCAAGAGATAAAATAAATCGGAATAATGATGCAAAATACAGCAAATAAATTCCTGGTTAAAACAAAAAAATTCCAAAAATTACATAAAATATTATATATATATATATATATATATATATATATATATATATATATATATATATATATATATATATATATATATATATATATGTATATATAGACAAATTATGTACTAGCTACTTGACGATTATTAATTCTGTTATATTCTAACTTGCACAGCCGAGGTGTCATTCTTCATGGTTTTAATCCAGTTTCTTCTTTATCATTGAAAAGATGTTTTTCAGTAGTACGATACTTATGGTTCCTAGAGAGGAAGTGCCTAAACTCATCAAACACCATCTTTCCTAAGTCTGGTGAATGACGATACTTCATCTTAGGGCCACAAACTGGACATGCAAATCTACCCTTTGTTTGAAGACCTGCAATAGATGGATCAATAACAATTAATATACTATGAGATCATTTTTAAAACATGCAATATAGTATATCTAATTTAGATAATTATGTATTATATTAAAGTGCAACGAAATATTACATACCACAAACATGTGTTAGTCCTGGGGCATCATGAATTGTCCATACAAGCATTCCACGACATTGAAATATCTTCTACTTGATTGGTTTAGTGATGTCATACATAGTGATGCCATGCCATAACTGTATTAGCTCATCGATAAGAGGCTCAATATATACATTCATATCTTTGACCTAGTACTTACCTAATTGTTCAAAATTATGGTACATAATAATTACTACCATGATATATGTATATATAAGTAAGTAAGTAAATAAAATATATATTTATGCAAACAACGAGAGAAATGAAAATGTTACATTCAAAGAAATAATGTATCAAATACCTGGAATAATCATAGTCAACATTATGTGCTTCCTCTTTATTGACATCCAAGGAGGAATGTTATTGTTGATAACGAAAATAGGCCACACTGAGTAAGTAGATCTAAGCTCTCCGAATGGATTAACACCATCAGCTGCCAATGAAAGCCTGACATTATGAGGTTCATTTTTAAAATCTACATATTTTTCCTCGATTTCTCTAAATGCAGAACCATCTGTAGGCATTCGAAGAACACCATCTCCACTTCTATTCTTTGAATGGTAATCCATAAACTGTGCTATGCTCTTACACTTGAACATTCACTGCAAACGTGGAATTATGGGAATATGACAAAGAACCTTTTGAGGCACCTTTTTGGTTAGTTGATCTATTCGATATCTACTGGTACCACATTTCGGACATTCTGTTTTCGACACATGTTCTCCGTAATATATAATATCATCTTTAGGACATGCATCTATAGTGTTATATTCCATTCCAAAGCCTTTCATAATAGCACGTAGATCTCAATATGTTTGAGGTAAAGTATTTGGCGATGGTAACAAATATTCACCCAACAATCTATAACATAAACAAAAACTAGTTAATGTAAAGATTATTAATCATATATATATATATATATATATATAAGTATTGAATTATTATTTTACACATTTATTACAACTAAAAAAAGGGAAAATAATCAACATTTACATATATGTGATCATATATACATATTTCATACCTTAGGAGTTGTGTCATACATCTGTTCGACAAATTATTCATAACCTTTAAGTTCACCAGCAATAATGTAGTAGAGAGAAGAGTTGCATTTGAGTGTTCAAAAAGTCGTTCACTTGACCTTTTAATGAGAGGTACATCATAAATACCATCACTATCTCCACCATCATCATCTGACTCACCATACAAGTCTTGGAGCATTTGATTTGTCCCATCATTAATGTGAACTGTCTCATTATTGTCATCATGATCTACCTCCATGGGATGATTAAAATTACCTTCATCATTCGCTTCATGTTCTTCACCTTGTACAACATCATTTCCAATACTAATATTTGTTGCAATATTCTCTTGTACTGGTGCAACATCATCTAATCTACTAATATTTAGTTGTGGAAGCTGGTTGATCATCTGCAAAAAGTTGGGGGGCAACTGTGCCTTTATGAAAATTACAAACATTAATCATTAAACATTAGTGGGCATATAAAAATATTAAAATAATATAAAATTTTACGATATAATAAAAATGAAGATAGATAATTAATTACCATGGGACGATAGTCATTCGATCCACCATCAATGTGCCCATATTTCCTACAATGCATTGTTGTTGTTGCTATTAAAACTCTAACATTTTTTCTCATGCAACATTTTTTGCAAGGGCAATAAACTCTACCATCACCCCTTTCACCCTTTTGAATTTTTTTTCCACCTCTAATGTTTTCTTCCATTGATGCAAATTATCCCATAAAGAAAAAAATAATTATATTTAGCAATTATCTCTCTCAATGGTGTAGAAAACCCAAGACATGTTGAACTCAATGGGAGCTCAATAAGCAAAAAGAAAATAAAAGTGATCAAAGTTCGACCATGATAAAAGGATCAAAGTTAAATAATGAATGAAAAACCCTCATCTTATTTATAACAAAATATTGAGTTATCCTTGATAATGGTGCATAATAAAATATTATTAACCAAGATCTAGATCTTATAATAGCTTGGAATATTTTATGGCTAAACTAGTTGTTAGGATAATGGCTAGTTTTATTTAATTAAGTAATTAATTAATTATTTAATTAATTGTGATAATATATATATATATATATATATATATATATATATATATATATATTCTTATTTAATTTAATTAATTAATTTATTTTATTTTTCTTCTTTTATATATATATATATATTATAATTGGCTAAACTAATCGTTAGGATAACGGCTAGTTTGATTTTGAAAATTAACAACATAACTTCCAACATGATCCTCATAAAGCTAACTTAACCCATATTGGTTTACTGTCAAGTTTGATATTTCAATAATTTTTTAGATGATTTTCATGAAATTATTAGAGTTTTTGTTTAGCCGGTTTAAATTTGACTTGAGATTTCATGTGAACCTCATGAAATTAATTTACCAAAAAATAAATTAGACAAAACTCTAATGTAATTAATTTTATTCACCAATATAATAACTTATTTCAAAACTATATAAAAATATATATATTTAAAATATAATTGTTAATATATTTGAAATGCAGTGTGAATTCCATAATAATTTTAGTAGATATTTATTTTTCAAAATTTTTATTCTATTTTATATTTATATATATAAGTAATTTAAAACTCTATTTAAAAAATATATTTGAATATGAAATTATTAATGTGATGTTTATTTTGAAACAAAATGGGTCGACCTGACCCGAACGCGCCTAGTCGGGCGACCTCACACGGCGTGACATAGCGCGCCTGACTGAATTATGATGCTACAAGGGAGAAAATGGAAAACGGGCCACTCGAATGTGCACAAGGGACCCGGGTGGTCACAACTTAGCAAAACTAATACAGGCGCCCTCGAATGAAACGACCCGACCAGAACGCGCCCGTTCGGGCGCCGACCTCACACGGCGCGACACGATGCGCCTGAACGAACGTCAATGCCACAAGCGAGCAAACAAAAAATGAGCCGCCTGAACGTGCACAAGGCACCTGGGTGGTCACAACTTAGCAAAATTGATACAGGCGTCCTTGAACAAAATGGCCCAACCCGACTCGAATGCGCCTGGTCGGGCGACCTTGCACGGCACGACACGACGTGCTCGACCGAACAATGCCACAAGGGAGCAAACAACAAATGGGTCGCCCGAACATGCACATGACACTTGAGTGGTCACAAGTTAGCAAAACTGATACGGGTGCCCTCGAATGAAATGGCCTGACTCGAACGCGCCCGGTCAGGCGACCTCACAGTACGGCGCACCCGATCGAACGATGCCACAAGGGAGAAAATGGAAAACGGGCCACCCGAATGTGCACAAGGCACCTGGGCAATCACAATTTAGCAAAACTAATACGGGTGCCCTCGAATGAAATGGCTTGACCGGAACGCGCCTGGTCGGGCGCCGACCTCACACGGCGCGACATGATGCGCCCGAACGAATGTCGATGCCACAAGGGAGAAAACAAAAAACGAGCTGCTTGAACGTGCATAAGGCACCTGGGCAGTCACAACTTAGCAAAACTTATATGGGCGCCCTCGAACGAAACGGCCCAACCCTACCCGAACGCGCTCGGTCAGGTGACCTCACACGACGCGACACGGCGCACTCGACCGAACAATGCCACAAGGGAGCAAACAGAAAACAGGCCACCCGAACGTGCACAAGGCACCCAAGTGGTCACAACTTAACAAAACTGATACGGGCACCCTCGAACGAAACGGCTCGACCGGAACGCGCCCTGTCGGGCGCCGACCTCACACGGCGCAACACGACATGCCCAAACGAATGTCAATGCCACAAGGGACCAAAAAAAAACGATCCGCCCGAACGTGCACAACGCATTTGGGTGGTCACAACTTAGCAAAACTGATATGGGCGCCCTCGAATGAAACGGCCCAACTCGACCCGAATGCGCCCGGTCGGGCGACTTCACACGGTGTGACATGGCGCGCCCGACCAAACGATGCCACAAGGGAGCAAATGGAAAATTGGCCACCCAAACATGCATAAGGCACCCGGGTAGTCACAACTTAGCAAAACTGATACGAGCGCCCTCGAACGAAACGGCCCGACCCGACCTGAACGCGCCCAGTTAGGCAACCTCACACGATGCGACACGACGTGCACGAACGAATGATGCCACAAGGGATAAAATGGCAAACAGGCCACCCGAACATGCACAAGGCACCCGGGCGGTCACAACTTAGCAAAACTAATATGGGCGCCTTTGAATGAAACGGCCCGAACCCACCCAAACGCGCCCGGTCGGGTGATCACCTCACACGATGCGACACGACACGCACGAACTAATGATGCCACAAGGGAGAAAATGGAAAACAGGCCACCTAAACATACATAAGGCACCTGGGCGATCCTTGAAAGAAACGACCCAAACCAAACTTGTCCGGTCGAGTGACCTCACACGGCGCAACACCGCGCGCCCGACCGAACGATGCCACAAGGGAGAAAATAGAAAACGAGCTGCCCGAACGTGCACAAGTCACTCGGGCAGTCACAACTTAGAAAAACTGATACGGGTGCCCTCGAACGAAATGGCCTGACCCGAACGCGCCCAGTTGGGCGACCTCACACAGCATGACACGACGCACCTGACCGAACAAATATGCCACAAGGGAGCAAACGGAAAATGGGCCTATGGTGTATGACTGCGGGTGAAGCCACCCGATGGTGTATGAATGTGGGTGTTTTGTGGTCAGTAGGCCTAGCTGATTCACAACCTCTGCTGAAATGAGGTTCTTTTAGCTCTTATTTTCAACAATGAACTACAACGGAGAACCCTTCACCCACATCTATGAGTGGAAGAGGTGATCCCCCTCCTCTGGATCTTCGAGCTCATCCTTATGGATCTTGGTGGTGGTAACAATGGCACTGGGCTGTGCATAAATCATATGCTTCCCTTTTTCATTCCCCTTATCGGGTTCTGACTTAGAATCAGAGCATGCATCTTGTTAGCACTCATTTTTTCACCCTCGAAAGTTGTCTTTCGTGATCATTTTTTGGCTATGATTCCTTATGCCTTCACTATATTCACCATTTTCCGTCATTATCATATACCTCTATTTTTATAAAAAGCCCTAAATTACCCCAATTTGGCCATTTGCATGCCAAAATATATGAAATCCTATTTTTCCTAAACTACCTTAATGATTGTCCTATCTACTTCCCTCTTTTTCCATTTTTGTAAAAAAACTCAAAATGCCTTAATCCTATCATATTCTAGCTTATTTTATTGGGCAAATAAAAAAGTGTATATAAATTTTATATTTAATATAAAATTGTTCGTATTCTATCTTATTTTATTGGGAAAATAAAAAAGTGTATATTAATTTTATATTTAATATAAAATTGTTTATATTTTTAATAAAATTGTGGGCTTTTTACTCTGTCGAGTGTCTGGCTCAGCACCTATACTAATCACCACAGGACCGAGGTGAAGAACCACAAGCTAAACCACAACCAAATCAAAGTCATGAGGGGAGGGGTTGAGCGCATGCGCTGAGTCCCAATTGATTGTATGAGTGTGCAAAGCCTTGGGCTCGTAGTCAAAACATGTAAAACCTCAACACGTATATAAACACCAATATCGCTTATATGCCCGGTGAATGTGGGATTATCCCACCGGACACCTTTGCCACCAACCGTCACAAGATCGACACTCTGCCACCAACCGTCGCAAGAGTGACACATTGCCACCAACCGTTGCAAGAGCGACACTTTGCCACCAACCGTCGCAAGAGTGACACTTTTCCACCAACCGTCGCAATAGCGACACTTTGCCACCAACCATCGCAATAGCGACGCATTCTTCTAAACATCGCAATAGCGACACCTTCCTCTAAACGTCGCAATAGTGACACCTTTTCTCTGTAACATCGCAATAACGACATATTTCAGAAATCCGTCGCAATTATGACGCTATTTTTCAAATGTCGCAAGACCGACACTTGCCTCTAAGTGTCGCAATACCGACACTTGGCTCCAAACGTTGGTATAGCGACACTTTGCGGCAGGATTTGAAAAATTAATAAAATTTGGGGAAATTTCCAACATTTCGTCAAAAGTGTCGGAACTAAAGTGTCGAAATTTCCGCCAAATGTACTAGTGTCAAGAGGGTTTCCAGAAAACACACCAAAATAAAAAAGGTGAACCAAAGCCCTAGGGTTGAAGATTCACTACAAATAGGTATCTGGAAAGATGTGGCTGATCTGATGTAGCATAGAATGAAGCCTCCTCCCAATAGACTCTCCATATGAAAGGTTGATCCCTTCACTAGAAAACCATCTCCCCAATTGGTGTACTGAAACCATCCCTGCAACTCTTCCCTAAAAGAATGTGGTCCAAGAATGAAACTGCGTTGTAGGGGCTAATAATAATGTGGCCTAGTGCCAAATTATACAAATAAGCTCAAGGGCCTTCTTAAATGGCCTCCCAATGGAAGGGAACCTTCCTTCATTGAAATCTAGCTCAGAAATCACCCAAATCAATTCTCCACTGCTGCACCCTGTAACACAACACAACCCTCTGTAGAAATTATGGTGTAGTATAAAGATGGAGCTTGGCCTGATGCTGGAATGTGGAAATTTAGTCCAATTACTTCTCCTGAGTGGGCACTCGAAGTCCCCCGGGCATGAAGGTGGGATTCTCGCTCGTGAACACCCTTGTGCTAAATAGCACTGCAGTCTCTGCTAAACAACTGAAGAGAGAAACTAGTCATACATACCATAGAAAAAATAATAATCAAAACATGTCTTCTATGGCTTCCATCTCCTTCCTTATATGCTTGGTAAGCTTTCTCACCTTGGGCCCCACTCATTAAAGCCACTACTTCCATTCATGGAGTCTCCCTCAAAAACTGTGTTGTCCCTCAATGAATGCCACTCCTTCCATATCGGTGCTATTGATTTGGTCAAAGTTGACCCGATGTACATGCTCTAGCCCCTTTTCACATACAAGGGTGCTTAATAAAGCTACTAAGATGATCTCCATTCACATTAGGAGTGATTTTATTCCTACTAAGGAGATTTACTGGTCTCCATACACTCTTATTCCTTTAACTAAGAAGAAAAAACAAAATTTAATATTCCAACTAGCTTAAAGCTAATTGAGAATATTACACTTCCAAAGGGACTCAGAACCTCTAATTGATGAATTTCGGAATATCAGTCCTCTGTTTTTCATTTTTCGATATTTTCCTCAAAATTTCAAAGTTTTTCTCTTATCAGACTCTTGGGTTTGTACTATATCAGAAGCATTTAAAACAAATTATAATATTTACTTCTCCGAGCTTCACATTTCATTTTCTTTCCACTATCTTGTTCATCACATTTAGCAAAGGAAATGACCCCTATTTTACTATCTTCATTGGAATTTTGTAGTCTTTGAGTTTTGTAAAATTGATTTAGGCTTCATAAAATGTTTTTGAAATATTTTACATTTTATTTATTCTCATATTTATTCTCAAATTCCTCTCCCCGAAACGAATTTTACAGGTAAATGTAAATTCTCTTGCAATCATTTTACAAAACTTAAAATTATCTCATTATTGGAATGAAAGTCATTGCAGTTATTTTATAGACTCTTAAAAATTGTTTACCTCTGATATGACAACGTTTGATGCATTAGAAAACTAATATTACTACATTATACATTTAACAAGCATTTGTTATTAGGCATGATCAATATTGTAAGTTTTGTTTATAAAAGTTATACAAAAGCTTTTGTTCCAAGATATTTTTGCCCTTAATATTCTAAATACTAATACTTCTTGTATCGAAGGTGAAATTTCATTAAACTACTGAAAACAAATGTTGTCGGAAACATTATAAAGCAATATTTTTTTTTATATCGAAGTTTTGTCCATTGAGAATTTTGGAAAGCTTGTGCTCTTACAACTTTTTTTGTTTCTATTGGAAACTTATAACTTCAGAATATCGAGATAATAATATTCGCAGGTCCCTGATCAATTCATTCTAATATTTCACTATGTATACATGAAGTCTTGTTTGATTATCTTTTAAATATATATGCTACTTTCTTGTAATCATGGTGGTCCAAAAATTGGATGTGTTTCAATCATAATTTTGCCAAATTTAAGTATTCATTCATATAGATGAATTTCTATCAAAAGGGATATACATTCTTCATGGTGTATGCACATGAACTTCTTTTAATCTTCTCAGCAATCTGCTTCACTAATAAGGAATTTGGAATAGGTAAAGGTAATGACCAATGTTTAATTCATATTTTAATTCTCTTTTATTTTGAATTTCACTCCATACTTATCATATAAATATTCAAGTCCTCTTCATATACATAATTGCTACATTATTTGGGATTTTGAATCAACTTCAATATTTTGGGGCTAATATAAATTCAGAATGGAATAAAAAAAGAGAATATTCATCACTGCAATTCATAAAGAAGCATACCTTAATCTTTATTTATGATGGAATCGATTTATTTCTAATTCCTTGAACATAAAACATTGTTTTCTTCTAGTTTACTGCTTTCTTTAGTTTAGATTCAATGAATAATGATTTTGGGTCAATAAGATTTCAATCAATTCAACTTTTCATGTTTCCAATTCTAATTAAAGGAAGAAGTTAACATGTATTGGAGAAAATCATCTCTCTCAGGTAAAGATTAAATGCAATTCTCAAATGGTAAGTTTCATGTCCACACTTTCATTTATTTTCATTATTTCACTTTTGGTTTCATTTTTGTTTTTTTTAGTTTTTGCTGATATTGAACTATGTTTTACAGGTCTTCGTGAACCTTTGGCACCTCTACCTGATCAGTTTTTATATTCATTCTCTTTTGTTTAGTTTGTTTTGATATCCTTAAATAGAAGCAGTAATGATACTCATCGAATAATCTAAACGGGGGAGTTTCTAAACTCTAGTTTGTTTCTTTAAGCATTACTTTCATTAGAAAATGGTTAAGATGCTTTTTGCAAGGATTTGCTTTGAAACAAGAAAGTTTACAGCAGACATAGGCTTCTCATTTAGCATATTATCTATCATCACTACTATTCACCCTCTAAATTTTGAGATTCTCATTTTTTATAACTCTGCAAGATAAAAAAATTTAAATATCAACATAGGAACAGGGATAATTTTAGGGGCGAATTTTAGCCCAAAGGCGAATTTTAAGGGATTTTAAATTTTTTTAGGGCGAATTTTTTATATAAAACCCATTTTTTATAGTTTAATAAAGTTAGCCCAAAAAATATTTTAAAAATAATTAATTATTTAACATTATCCCACCAAAAAAAGGGCGCACACAACTGGAAACAAGAAATTCGCCCCCGATTTTCCAGGTTTCCTTGGCATTCGCCCCCGATTTTCTAGATTTCTTTGCCATTCGCCCCATTTTTTCAGTTTTCAGTGGTTCGGAGAGGTCGCTGGGCTTTGTGCACACAGATTTTCAAGTTCTTGCTGGCTGAGCGAGGCCGACTCTCTCTGGTCCGTCTCTCTCTGGTCCGTTTCAGTCATAGATCTGCGCAGTGACCAATTAAGGATTTTCTTTGTTGGGCATCCTTTTCCTAGATCCAAAGGACCGTCGCACGCCTGTTCATCCTCACGCTGTTTCTGCCAAATTTATTCTATGTACCGGTCCGTGATCTTAAATTTGAAACACTACTGGCTGTGAAGATCCCTTCCGCTGTAAGGGCATTCTCGAGGTGTGTAGTCTGCATTGATTTTGCTTTGTTGTAAGGGGTTTTATTTTTTCCTCTATTTGTGCATGGTTTTCCTTATGGTCTGTCTGCTTGCATGTACAAAAGTTGCAGAGACAGAAGACGAAGGCATGAAGTCGACAAATTCCGCAGGGACCTTTGGACAGAAACTGATAAAGGTTATTAGCGATGTATGTTTTACATTCTTTGTGCTTGCTGTACTGGTAATCACAGTGATTGCAATTAAGTAGGTAGTCGCCACCTTGTCATCACCAACAACGCCCTCTTCAACCTTTAACATCATCAGGTATCATGCATTTTTTCTTCACTTCCCTAAGGGAGACACTTGTTACTTTTCAAGCTCTTACACATCAACATATCCACTGCCTACAAATCTTTGGCATCCAAATAGCAATCACAAAATCAGACTCCAAACATATTTTTTTGACAAAGAATTTTCTTTCAGGTTTTGACTATCACTCTTAATGGAAGGTTTTTGATTTCCATAAATATTCACTAGGAGTTATAAATATGTATCTCAAATTTTCCTTCACTTCACAGGCTTTGATTTGTGCCCTAACAAGTAACACAGGTCGGGGATCTCCAAAATTCATTGTCTGCAGAGAATGGTATCCCCATATGTCTGCAACAATATGTATCCTCCGCCTCAACACTTTCAGGCATCTAACCATCTTAAAATCCTCCTAAGTCTAGTCTACAAATTCTAGGTGTCTGATATTTGTTTGCCATGTTAGATCTAAGTACAGTACATCCACCTCTATCCACAAATAGAGAATCATGTCCCTACTCTGCCTCTTCCTCTCATCCAAGGCAAAATACACATTTGCAATAATTATAAAAAATCAACATGGGTGAATGACTTACAAATTTGGAGACAATTCCACACTTAGCCAAATGCCCTAGTCTCCATATTTTTCATAGTGGTCCCACCTCTTCTATTAGTAGTTTCAATACAAGTGTCACTACTACAGAGTGGGTGTGTATCTTCTTCACAAGTTCCTCTGGATCAATTTTGCTACAAAACATGTGAAAAAACAAAGGTAGAGTTGCAAGAACCAAAAATATTTTTTTTTAAATTTTATTAAATACAGTGATTTGAATTTTCCAAGGGATACACTCAGATCCTATGATAGTTTCCTGAAACATAACCCAGAAATATGTCCTTTGATTTCTGGCTGTTAGGTTTCCTCCCCTTTGCTGTGACCAACTTGCACTCTCCTCCCTTGGACTTGACCTCTAGATGAAAGTCCTTCACCCTCGCTGAGATCTAATTGAGTCACTATCCTTCGTGTCTCAAACACACAATGTCTCTTGTGTTCACTCTCTTATGTATCTCCATCTAACCTTGAGTTATTGACCAAATCCACAACCCTAATCTCCAAAGTTATTGACGGTTGATGATAGATCTCAATATCACTTGAGATCAGTGGTTTAAATTCATTAGATCGACTCACTTTTTCTTATAAAAGTCAATTAGTTTAATAATTGTTTTAATTAAAGTAATTTTGCTACGATTAAAGGCCTTGGACGACCTCCACACACCTAGGCACATAGACCTATGTAGAAGTACCCATCCAATGCTACAAACATCAATACTCCCTCTTAGCGAGGAAGGTACTTCTTGAAGAGCCACCTACAA
The DNA here is from genome assembly GCA_034641835.2 of Pinus albicaulis. Taxonomy (NCBI): domain Eukaryota; kingdom Viridiplantae; phylum Streptophyta; class Pinopsida; order Pinales; family Pinaceae; genus Pinus; species Pinus albicaulis. The sequence continues at coordinate 1,635,648,289 of CM076581.1, read as the reverse complement.
TCGACTTTCCCTTTAATCCCAACACAATGTCCCACGCATCTTCCCTCACCATGGCAATCCTCCAAACTTCCTAGTCTATTGCCTCATCAATGATGTTAGTCATCAATGAAACATACCTCATAAACTTCTTTAGATGCCCGCTCTCCCTAAATGTGCTCCTAGGACCTGAACTTCTTGCAGCATCCCTCTTATGTCTCCCCTTCATCTAACCTTGCTTTTATAAGCTTGAGTTACTGACTAAATCCACAACCCTAATCTCCAAAGTGATTGATAGTTGAGGTTAGATCTCAACTTCACTTGATATTAGTGGTTGAAATTCATTAGATTAACTCACTTTTTCTTATAAAAGACAATTAGTTTAATAATTGTTTTAATTAAAGTAATTTTGCTATGATTAAAGGCCTTGGACAACCTCCACACAAGTAGGCACATAGACCTATGCAAAAGTACCTATCCAATGCTACAAACATCAATACTCCCTCTTAGCAAGGAAGGTACTTCTCGAAGAACCACCTAGAATCGGCTTTCCCTTCAATCCCAACACAATGTCCCATGCATCTTCCCTCAGCATTGCAATCCTCCAAACTTCCTAGTCTATTTCCTCATCAATGATGTTAGTCATCAATGAAACATACCTCATAAACTTCTTTAGATGTCCGCTCTCCCTAAATGTGCTCCTATGACCTAAACATGCTTCTCAGCATCCCTCAATGTTTTCTCAAACCACCTCTGTCTTGTGACAAAACTTGAAGGAGCAACTCATAAACCTTCCTAGATGACAAGATCTCCTTGAACTTAACATCTATGCTCACAATTGCCTTCCTCTGCACTAGTATAAAAATCTTGTAAGCTTTTTAGATCTCTCTATATCCAACAAATATCCCCTTCTCGCTTGAAGGGTCTAGCCTTGTCCTCTTCTTCGCAGGCACATGAATGTATACTGGAAAACCAGAGATTCTCAACTACCTTATCTTTGGCTTCACCCCAATGAATGCCCTCCTCTAGAGTCTTGTCCCCAATATCCTATGCAAACTCATGTTATGCCATAGATTACCAGTACATGTTTTACATTCTTTGTGCTTGTTGTACTAGTAATCACATATTAGATAAATCATAATACTTAGAATCTTCTGAAAGATCTAACCATTATTTCCTGTAGTCTATTTTTCGTAACCTGACATCTTCATACCATCTCCATTTTGTTCTCACATCATCTCTTTATCACACAAACGAATTCAACTCTTCATGGTACAGACCCATTCGATGAAGATTCTCACTGGAGCTTAGATCTGTCAGAAGATTCTAAGTATTATGATTTATCTAATATGTGATTACTAGTACAGCAAGCACAAAGAATGTAAAACATGTACTGGTAATCACGATGATAGCTTTCTTCCTCTATAAATGTTTTTTATTCATTTCAATTCACAGGCCCACTTAACTCGTTATTTAAAATATCGAGAAAACTAAGCTCCAGTGCACCAAAACTGCTTGGAATTGAACCAGATAGTTTGTTGTTTGAAAGATTTAAGGAGTTTACATCAGCAATAGATCCAATAACTAAAATTAATTTTATGTAGTGTATATTATAAATACAATATACTACTAAATTGAAATGAATAAAAAACATTTATAGAGGAAGAAAGCTATCATATGTGATTACCAGTACATGTTTTACATTCTTTGTGCTTGTTGTACTAGTAATCACATATTAGATAAATCATAATACTTAGAATCTTCTGACAGATCTAACCATTATTTCCTGTAGTCTATTTTTCATAACCTGACATCTTCATACCATCTCCATTTTGTTCTCACATCATCTCTTTATCACACAAACGAATTCAACTCTTCATGGTACAGACCCATTCATCTTATATATGTTTACTTAATCCATTATTTACAACAATTAATTACTATTAATGATACCAACAAAAGCATATCACCCCTAAATCCACTCTCCCAGCTCTTGATCAAAACTTTATAAGCTATGTTAAGCCATTGACCTGAGCTTCTAATTCAAACTTTATGCTTACACCGAGACAGTACAATACAATGTCAATCTGCATCTCCACAATTCAATATATAGTCAATCCAATCAGCATAAAACACTCCAGCTCAACGAGTTTTCAATCTACTTGTTTGATGACAACCTATGTTAATAATAGATTATAATATATATACTTGTATAATGTCATCCTATACTGGCATTAGTCACTATGACCTGCATGTAGTTGTCACTCTCTTATACTATGTGCTTATCTATCCCAATCCTGGTTCAATCCTCCTTGCGCTCAGTTTATGATTGCATATTAACCAACCAGTTAAGAATCCGAGATTTTTTTGGTTCAAAATTCAAATATACAACTAAAAAGTAAAAAATTTGCAAGACACAAAAACTCTTGGGTACAATTACACAATTTTATGCCTAGATAGGTTAGCATTTGGCCTTAATCCCAAGATTTTTTTCACTCTCGGAGAAGTTCTATAGCCAAGTTTGAATGGCTATAAGTTTATGCAATTCCCTCATCAATTTTGTTCGCAATGGCAAGCTGATCATTATTCATTCCCTGAGCACTTACTTGGCACATTGCATCCATAACATCTAGGAAGCCTTGTTTGAAAGCAAATCTCAAAGTCTCAAGCATTACCTGATGACAATAGCTACTGGTATCCACTTCTCATAACTCAACAAATAGTGAAACAAAAGGGTAAAATGCATACTAAAAAATTTCAATGCAGAGTAAAAAATAAGAAAAGAAATTGCTCAAAGTGAACAATGATTTTTTCGGCACTTATAGGTGGTAAATATTAAATATTGAATACCTGTCTCTACCTGTCTCTACCAGCAGGTGGTAAATATTGAATAGATGGAAAGTTTGGCAGCTGAGCTGTTCTAGCACACATAACTCTAGAAGCCTTAAGCTCACTGTCTCGCTTTAATAAAGTGTCTTTTAACATCTTGGATTTTTCCTCCATTGCTAACAGGCGTTCTGTAAGATATTCAATCTCTTTCTGAGCATGTTCCCGGTGACTATCATTTGAAAAATTTGTAGAAGAAATAGGTGAAGTGGCCCCCTACCAAGAGACTTCCTAAATTTCACTTCCCCAGCTTCCTTTCCAGCTGTCTCTACTTCAAGTTTCATTTGAGCAAGCAAAGCAGGCCCTGGTAACCTTTTGCGCACTAGACCCCTCAGTCTCTGGCACTCAGCCTTTAACTTAGCAGTTTTTTTAACAGTTTCTGAATGTTGCTTGTTCGCTGCCTCTGCAGATTTCTTACATAGGTCCCTTTCATCAATTATTGATTCCATTTCCTTACTGAGTGATTGAAGCTTGTATTTCAGGGCAGTATTTCACTTTCTAATGATTCAAGCTTCACCTGAAGAACTTTGATCTTAGCCTCAGCTTGATTTTTTGCTTCATGTATTTCCATTAACTTTGAACTTTCTTGCAGAGAATTACCCATTGTATTATGCTTTGTTTTTTCCTCAAGTAACAGCTGATCCAATTCAACTATTCTGGCATCAAGCTCAAACTTCATTTTCCCTTTCAATGGATGTGCCGATCAGGAATTCGAGCTTTTCCATAAAATGCAAATGGAAGATGTGCGACCTCACTTTTCTACCTTGGTGAATGTACTATCAGCATGCAGTCGTTTACCTGCTTTGCACCAAGGGAAGTGGATCCATGATTACATAATTAGAAGTGGACTGGAGTCAAGTGGACTGGAGTCAAGTGTTTCTATAAGTAATTATGTTGTAGCCATGTATGCAAAATGTGGATATGTAAATATAGCACAACAGTTATTCGATTTATTATCTCAAAGAGATTTAGTCACATGGAATGTAATAATTGTTGGGAATGTGCAGAATGGGCATGCCAAAGAAGCTTTGGTACTTCTTCATCAAATGCAATTAGTAGATACGAAACCTAATTCAGTCATGATGCTGAGTGTGCTCCCAGCTTGTGCTGATCTACCAGCTCTGCAACAAGGTAACCGGATCCATAATTTGATAATTAGAAATGGGCTTGAGGCATATGTTTTTGTGATGACTACCCTCGTAGACATGTATGCCAAATGTGGGAACATAGATGCTGCAAAGCATTTGTTTGAGAAAATGACTAGACGAGATGTCATCTATTGGAGTACAATGATTGCAGGGTATGGAATGCATGGCCTATATAAGGATGCCCTTGGAATTTTTGTTCAAATGCAACAAGCAGGCTTGAAGCCAGATCACATCACTTTCGTTGGGGTTTTATCTGCATGCACTCATGCAGGTCTTGTGGATGAGGGTTGGTGATACTTCAATTGCATGAGTAAAGATTTTTCTCTCACACCTAGGCTGGAGCACTATGCTTGCATGGTTGATATTCTTGGTCGTGCTGGCCGATTGGATGAGGTGGAGCACATTATAAAAAATATGCCAATAGAACCTGATAGTGAGGTATGAGGGACTTTACTTTCTGCTTGCAATGCTCACTACAATGTAGAGTTGGC
>CM076581.1:1635554648-1635643688 GCA_034641835.2 Pinus albicaulis | reverse complement strand
AGAAGGTGAACTAGCGGTGAGGAAACGAGGAGCAGGGGAATCCATACGGTGGCCAGATCCTACAACCCGACCCCGCCCACTCCTAGTATTTGGATAGCGACCTGCGTAATAATCACTGGACTGGCCGGAAGACAACTCGGTTGAGGGGCTGGAGGGAGCGCGCAGGAGTTGACCTCTAGTGCTCCCCCTACGGCAACGCATCCTTTGACGCACGCGAGGCATGGGTGCAGTCTCACTAGCAGTGGGCACAAGAGGAGACGGAGAAGCAGAATTCCAAGAAACAGAGGAAGACAGACAAGGACCAGATCGAGAGAAATGCAGATATGCAGCAAGGTCTACGCAGCAGTTCAGCTGGCCACTTCTCCTTCTCGTCACAGTGAGCAGGCAGTGTAACCCAGCAACCGGCTCGTCTGAAAAACCATAGCGAAATGCCATTTTATCAACCCAACTGCAATGCAATCGAAGGACGCCCATCATAATTAATCTATGATCATTAATGAGAGCCGAAGGCCGGATCATATTGGAGCATGCAGAATCGCTAACAGGAGTGGAGGTCCGATCTTGAACAGTGTTAAAACTTAATGCGATTAGATGTGAAAACCTTGGAACTTAATTGAACAGTGTTAAAACTTAATGCGATTGATATGAAATCTCCACATCCATGTCCCATCGCCTTAAACACCATCGAATGCATCCGCAGCCAGAAGCAGGGCAAGTTCTGATTGAGGACACGTGGCATAAATTGATTGGAGCGGATCTTTGTTTGGGCTGCTTGCGTAGTGGAAATCCAGACCCGAAAAAGATTAGGGAGAATTTGATAAGAAATTCGCGTCACAAATCTCCCTCCGTACGCCATCCCAACTTCGGACCCAAAAAAGATTAGGGCGGAATTCATTTGGTTTTCGCGTCACAAAATTGGCCGACGCCAGCAGGCTATTTTGGAACGCGAATTTGGTTTGAATTATGGTTTATCGCCATTTGAAGTCCGGCGGGCTCGACTTAAGAACAATTTTGTTTGATCCCATCTTATAAATTTGTGTTGGTTTTCTTTGATAATACACATATTTATAATAAATCATGGGAATACCACACTAAACATGTGGAAAAGTTATATAAATAATTATTGAGAACAATTATTTTTATGTAAAAATATCCAAATGTGCTTTTGGGAAATAAGAATTTGAGTATTTGGTTCATATTGTTTTAAAGTAAGGAGTGAAGTTGGAGCCTCAAAAGATGCAAGCTATTACAAAATGACCTATTCCTAAGAAAATCAAGGTTCTTAGAAGATTTTTTAGACTTACATGATCAGTATGATGATAATTATGATAATTTCACAAAACAATCACTAGCTATTTTGAGGGATGAGATATTAGAACTTCAGCTTGATGAGGATTTTTTAAGAGCTTTATTTCTTCTTTTGAAATCAAGAAAATATTCTCCCAAACCGAAAATATGTGTTCTTGAGATAATTTCTGAAAATTATGAAAATGAAATTAAACTTTTGCATTCTCAAATTCAGTCATACAATTTCCGAAATCCTAAAGAATTCTTTGAAAATCTTCCTTCTCCTAAGCAAGAGGAAATTGTACTATCTTTTGAATTGCATATTGAGGATGATTATTCTTTCAAACACAAGACAGAAGAAATAGTTTCAAGGCTTAATATTCAGAATACAACTGAGCAACCAGTCATTGAAGGCCTAGAAGTAAATAACATACATCATACTTTTATTGATCCTATATCAGATTATATGGAGAATATTTTTAGCCCAAATCTACAAACATGTTTTCTCTATAAGGATCAAATACATCAAAAGTGGCCTTTACACATCATATCATTTACTATAAAGGCACATGATCATAATATACTTCCAATTTTGATCACAAGCAATCAAGTTATCCATTTATTGTTACAGCTACTTGATTGGCTTCATTGGCATTTTTGTATTACCTGATTCAACAAGATTTTTAGTAGATTGAGTAGGTAGATGAGTGCCAATAAGCTCAGAATTTTGAGCATTTTTTTTTTAGTTTTCAATTTTCAGCTAGTTTTTCATTAAGTTGGTTTGAAAAATTTTGTGTGTTGTTTTAGTTTCAGATCAGATTTCAGTTTGCAGAAGACAGAAGACATTTACAGGTTCACCAAGGTCAATGGATGAGGGCAACTGACCTGCTGTTCTTGACTTTTCACCAGGAAAAGCCATCCCCAAGTGGAACCAGTGTTAGACTCCTATACCAATAGGTGTCATATTTCATGATTGACTTGATGGGCTATGTAATATGTTCATACCTTTTCTTGTTGCAAAGGTTTTCCATATTATCAAAAAATCAAAAAAAATTTAAAAATGTAAAGAGGGTATACCCTAAAAGAAAAATCAAAGGGTAAAAAGAATAAAAATGGCCAAAAAAGTAAAAGAAAATGAACCCCACCAAAAGAAAGGCCAAGGAAAGTGTGCAAGTCTAAATGCCACTACTTTTTGCTCTTATGTAATAAATAAAATTGTGTACAACTTGTATCCTATGCCACAATTTATGAACAGTCAAACAGTTTAAGCTTGGCTATTTCATCTTTCAATTTCATGTTTTAGAGATAGAGAATAAAATCTAACCAAACTGTTTAATCTTGGCAGATAAGTAGATAGGTAGAGTAAATAAAAGGAGCTCAATAGCTTAATCTGAGCCCTTGGATGTAATAAGGTTAGACTTAGATAGATTTCTACATGTAAAATAAAAGAAAGTGTGATAAGGGTTTTCCAGTCTAAGTGCACCCTAATAAAGAAGAAAAAATGGTAGAGTAAAGTAGGTAGGGTAGGTAGATGATGTTGCAGAATTGCATGTGATGGACAATGACTCTAAATGTGTTAATATTTACTTTCATCACAAAGTGCAAAGGCAGACACTATACTAGAAGAAATTCAAAGCAAAGCAAAGTCAAAGTTATTAACTTCCCTTCTCATCTTCCCCTAAAGATTTCACTAATTTCCCCTAAGTACTAAGGTATTTGAAAATTAGAGGGGCTCAAGGCATTTCCTTGACTTTTGGAAGGACAGGACCCTCGGCCCAATAATTGAAAAAGCCTAAGTACTTGAAGTCATTCTTCATAACATTCACTCATTTCTAAACATCTTTTCCTAAGTAAAATCCCATTTTACTTAGGAAAATTATGCATTATTTCATAAAAAACCCTCAAAATCACATTTTATTCCAAGTCTAAGTGATGAAGTGATTATAATGAAATTTTATTTTAAATCTTCACTTTCTTAGTTATATTAATGTATTTTGAGTTTACATTGTCCCCTTGTCATATTAACATTGATTTTATGTATTAAATCCTTACAAAAATAACCTTCTCCTATTATATATAACTCCTTTTTATATAATATCCCCAAAAACCCATTAATAAATTTTAGCCAAAGTTATTTATTCCCACATGTTTAAATAAAAAACTCACTTTATGCCCCCTTTGGCTAAATATATCGTAATATTAAATTCCGCCCCCTATGGTAATTAGATTAATCTGATTTAATTATCATATAATAAAAGTATATTGAAAAAATAATTAAAACATGTTTTATTACGTGTTTTAATACAAAAATAATTCTTCCCCTGTGTATTTTAATCCCCCGACTCCCTTTCCCAAGGTTAAAACTATAAACCCTTTGTAAAATCCCCTATACCTCCCTTAACCGCTAACCTTGGTTAAATCATTTCCCGATCACTTTCCTGCATTTTTATAAACAAATTGATTAATCCTCACGATTACTTAACTCCGCCAATCAGATTCCCCCCGATGAGATTAATTAACGTTTAATTGCGTTGGGCCCTCCATATTAAATCCCTGTCACTTCCACGTCCCCATCGCCGTTTGATCAACCCATCTGAGATCAACGGTTATTAATGATATCGCTAGCCATCCGCGTCTAAACAATAACGCGTGATGGCCCGGCGGTTTTCAAACAGTGCCATGCCAGGCGTCAATCATTCTATGGAATCTCTCGCCCTCCGCCCAAAACCACTTTTCCCCAAAAGCGGTGCGATGGAAACCGCTTACCGCTTGCCTCTCGTGACTCATCCTCCGTACCTGCTGACGTCATCCATTAAATAAATAAAAAAAACCCCGTCACCCTTTGGACTTTGTGAATAAAACAATTTTGCCCGCGTCATTTTCATTATTCTGTGAACGACCAAAGTCTCATGCAGAGAATTTCAAAAACAAACTGTCAAGCGCCATCAACTGTATTTTGCTGAAGACAATTGCATACCAGTAATCCAGAGTTCGTACGCCATAGCCTGTACCTGTTTAATCACTGTTCATCTCCCAAAAAACAGGTATTTACCCCAATTCCTGTTAAAACTCTGTGAAATCATAGCTTTTGTTTTAAATTTCGCACGAAAGACAGAAAAAAAGTTCAATTTGGTCTTGTTCAATCCCCAGAATTGTAAATTGCATTCCCAAAACTTGTAATTGTGTTTGTTCTTCACAAAAACCCGAAATTCATTTCTGAATCCACAAGAACCAGAAATGGAGGTTCCAGTGGCTCTGAACGTCGCACCTTTGAATGCCCCTCATAGAGATTTAGACTATTTGCCCCTAGTAGATAGAGATTTTCAAATTAAAGACCTCGTTCTTAGTGATAATCCTCTTCGAACCATTTGCCGCTGCAGAGATAACTTTATAAACGGTTCTGATATTATTGGATTATGGTAATCCAATCTCCCCATGTATTTTCCCCCCTCAGTCCATATTTTTCCTAAGTTAATTCATTACTGCCATGCAAAATATGACCCCAATCAAAGAGCAGTTTTGTCCCTGAGTCAGAACATCCTTTTCCCAATCACTACTCAGTCGATAAATGAAATATTGCAATTTCAACCTGGTCAAGCCCTCACTCCCCTGTCCATGGGAGAATTACTTGAAAAGTCTGCCAATTTGTCCCATGAAGAGTTAAATCGCATTTGTCAAACCTTCATGTTACTAGAGCATCAGCCCAAAGGCCCTCCCCCCTATGGTTATACATTTTTCACTGATGTGGGTAGGCTTATTCTGAATATGATATCCTTTATCATGGGTTTCAATACTAGTGAATATGTTGATCAATTAACCCTAGTATTGTTGTCTATATTTACCCCTGGACAGTCCCCTGCTGTCAAGTATGATTTTGCATCCTACATCGCTGATAAAATCCATGATCAGTTCATGAGATTTGAGAATGAAAAAGTGTTCAAATATTCTTCTGTTATATATCATCTCATGATTTATTACCAATCAGAAAGTTTCCCTTTCCATGTTCAAAAACTTGATGCCAAAGGAAATCCTAGGTCTGTGATATTTTGGTCTGCCATCACCCATAATTCCTCTGATTCTCCTTACTCCTATAATGAGTTTATTGACCTATTTGTACACCCTACAACCACTTTTTTAACAGGAGTTTCCCATCCTAGAGCCAATAATGAAATCAAGAAAATTCTACAGCTCTCAAAACAATATAGGGTAGGTGACTGGTACTTGTATCAAAATCACACTGAGATCAGAATATATGGATGTGAATTGTGCCCATTCAAGTTTCCCAAATATGTCCCCATGAGACTCTTTGCACTAGAGTATTTCAGGCAGATGATTAACTCAGATATAGTTCATTTCTGCAATGCAAAGAAAAAGGCTCAACTCAGGATCAAAAGTCAATTAGGTCCCTTTGTTTGTAACTCTAGAGATGCTGGAAAGGAAGCAGAAAGAATCTTAGAAGAATATCTCATATTACAAAAAAGTTTTTACTGGGTGCCTTATGACCCAAATAGCTTTATCTATGATAGAAGAATGAAAAATAAACTATCACCATACATTCATCACAAAATTCCAGAAATTGAACAATATGCCAATATGGATGAATGGATGGAAGGAACATTGGTAGAATAGGATAGTGAGCAGGTCAAAGTTGAAAATGTAATGAAAGACCTTGAGAAAATACTTGACCTAGACTCTTTTGGACAGGTGCAGATACCAGGTATTGGTCCTTCTTCTGCAGGGACTTCTTAGCAAAATTTACAGGAGATCAGTGCATTGGCCACAGTACAATCTAAAGGAAAAGAAAAGGAGCCTGACATACAAGTATTTGAAAAATTCACAATGACAGAGCAACCTGAGACTTCTAAAGAATAGGGTCAAGTACAAATTCCTCATATTCAGATCAATGAGCCATAAATTTAAATTTTACAAACTCCTATCAATATAGAAAAAGGCAAGAAGAGAGATGCTAAAGTTGCTACCCCTGTTGGTGGATCTTCAGAACAACCTCATGCTAAAAGACAAAAATTAAATCCTCTTCCAGAAGTAGATTTTGTTCAGGAAATTCTTGATAGCCAGAGAGAAGATTTGGATAGTCAACAAACAGGTACAGTCAGTGGGGCATCCACTACTTTACAGAGAAAAGAGCTGCAAAAGCAACAGAGTGTTGAAATATCTTCTTTAAAACCACCAGTTAAAGATGCAGGAGATATAAAGAAAACCTTTATCAATATAAAAGCCAGGAATGATCCACTAAGACTCCAGGTTTACAATCAGTATTTGAAGATGGCTCCTAAGAATCAAGAAATATTGATGTCATCTTATGACATTCAGCAAGGCAAAATGATAATGAGTCACTTCAAACCAAAAGTGAAGCAGCCTCAAACAGCTGCAAATTATATTAGAACAAATTTTGAAGTCTTAGAAAAGGATATTCATCCTTTAGATCGGATTGAGTTACATAAGTAGACTGGTGAAATGATCTATTCTACTCTGACCGATAAAGCAATGGCAACTCAGAAGTTGCAGGATTCTTTGGAGAACACTAATGCACAATTGCAGCTTGAAAAAGCCTCTTCTCAGGCCAAAGACAACAGGATAAAGACATTTGAGGAAATAATCATTGGATTGGGTCACAATCCTAAATATGTAAAAGGTATAGAGGCCCTAATCAAGAAAAAAATGATGATATTGCAGCTTTGAGAAAGCAGTTGAAATTGCCAGCTTCAAGACATCCACAAACTGAAGAGATGATAAAGAAAAATTCTGAAGAAGAAATGATGGACTTGCTTTTGAAACTGAATGAGAAACTAAATGAAACAGAAAAATAGCTTGAACAAGCATTAAAGAACAAGCAGTCTATTCTACTCTGACCGATAAAGCAATGGCAACTCAGAAGTTGCAGGATTCTTTGGAGAACACTAATGCACAATTGCAGCTTGAAAAAGCCTCTTCTCAGGCCAAAGACAACATGATAAAGACATTGGAGGAAATAATCATTGGATTGGGTCACAATCCTAAAGATGCCAAAGGTATAAAGGCCCTAATCAAGAAAAAAAATGATGATATTGCAGCTTTGAGAAAGCAGTTGAAATTGCCAGCTTCAAGACATCCACAAACTGAAGAGATGATAAAGAAAAATTCTGAAGAAGAAATGATGGACTTTCTTTTGAAACTGAATGAGCAACTAAATGAAATAGAAAAAGAGCTTTAACAGGCATTAAAGAGCAAGCAGTCTACTATTCCAGCATCAACAACAGAGGCAATTACAGGTAAAGGTACATCCACAACAGGTCAGCCAATAGAGCTATCACAGGTAAATACTTCCAATTTGAGTTCTGAAGAATTAATAAAGTCAATGAATGAATTGAAACTTCAAGTAACAGAACTCCAGCACACAAAGTTACAACTTATTAATTTAGAACAAAGATATGATCTCTCAAAAATGAGTGTTGCTGATAAAACAAGAGAGGTCAAAAGATTAGAAAAATTGGTTAAAGCATTGGAAAAGGATCTCACATTAGAGAAACCTTTAAAGGAAATAAATGAAATTCTTTGGGACAACATTATCCAATCAATAAAGGATGTCTGGTCTTCAATTCAGATTATGTATGAACAGAATGATTTAGTCAAATTGGCTATAGAAGAAGTTCAAAGTACAAGAGAAGAATTGGGAAATAGGCCCGAGGAAGCCAATCAACTCATACAGTTTCTAAACACTCAAACCAGACACCAAGTTGCAGAACTTGGTATTCAGGACAGGACCGGAACAATTTTGGAAATAAAAAGAGTTTTTATTAAGAGAACCCTTATGTAGAATCTAGAACGAAGGTGCTCAGATATGCAAGAAGAAATCATTGCCTTCAGAGAAAGATTTGATATTTTGTTGAAAAAAGGATTGCTCAGTCCTATAGTTTCAGAGGATAAACTAATGGAACTTGAAAGCGATGTTGAAAAATTGGACAAGTATGCTGACAATCAGGCCAATTTTTCAACCAGTACATCAGAAGCAACATTTCCAATAGGAAAAAATCTTCATGACAGATTGGAAAATTTATTTTATCTTGAGCATGAAGTAAAGCATTTGTTTCCAATTCAGCCTACCTTTTTCAGATATACTGAGGCTGATGAAACATTGAGAAAACTTCAACGGACCAGAATACCAGAAGATAAATGGTGGGAAGAACTGTTGGAACTTTTGTAAAATTTATCCTTATATGAAATTTTGCCTATTTACTTTGATTTTATTACATCCTGCCACAAGCCTAAATGATTTATGATTCTCCAAAGACTCTTGGAAAATAATGCTTTCCAAAAATGATGAATATTCTTTAGTATCCAACGAATCATGTGATTTTTGGCTTGGAAATCCATTTCCATTTTACTATAGGGATTCCTCCTTTGCTTTTCCTTTCCTTCTAGATAAAATGAAAGCATTTTTTTCTAATATTTCCCAAGATACCAACAAGAATATAAGCTAGGGAATGCCAATATCCTGGTATGGACACTACTAAGGTTAATGTGCCACCCAAGGATAACCATATTGTGATTATTTTTCTGACTTTTTGATATGGAAAGAACCAATCTCCATACCTATAGTCATTAAATCTTAACATAAATCCCAAGTATTTGAAATGGGTGCACTTGGTTGATTGTTTTTTCTAACATATCTTCCAAATCATTGAAAGTGATGGTAGACTTGAGTAGGTTTACTTATATTCCAAATGAAACCCAAAATGATTTTAGAGCTCTAATGAGTCTTCACATACTAGTCCTATCTACTATATCCTGCAAGAAATAGGATAACATCGTCCACCAATAGAAGGTGCGTAGACAATAGCATATGTAAATGTGTGAGTGATCAAAATAGTAGCATTTCTTAATTTGTTTAGGCATGTATCTCTTGTTTTTAATCTTCCATATTCAAAAACTAATCACGGATTTGGGTGTTGATGCCATGTATATTCTAAATGGATTGGTATCCATACCTTTCCAGATGCCCCCACACCTGCGACCGAGTAAATTTTATTTTTATAACATACTAGTTAAATAAATATTGTTGTAATATATTTTCTAATCTCTCTCTCTCTCTCTCTCTCTCTCTCTATATATATATATATATATATATATATATATATATATATTATTTTATATATAATTTTTTTTATTCTAAGTCATAGGCATAGCTACTGTAACTTTAACACCCAATTACTACAACTAGATACAAGCAATAGTTTTATGTAACCATTGTTGCAACCTTAAGTTACTGTTGTTGTTCCATTACTCAAATAAAATGATTCTCGTATAAAGGTTGTTGTCATGTCTCTATGCGTAAACTTCAATATTTACAAGGACTTGTTATGTATAATGATCTCTTAATATATATACTTTCTTTCATATATAATATTTTTTATTCTAATTCGCGGATATCGTATCCCCAAGCCACAACTCCTACAACCTCAAGCCATAGTTGGCGCAACTTTAATGCATAGTTACTGCAAATAGATACAAGAAAATTTTCTATGGAACTGTTGTTACAAACTTAAGTTACAACTATTGTTCCCTTATTCAAATAAAATAATTCCCGTATAAAGATTGTTACCGTGTATCGATGCCTCAACTTCAATATTGACAAGTATTTTTCAGGTATAATAATCTCTTTATATATATATATATATATATATATATATAATGTGTTTTATTCTAAGTCGCAAATGTTGCATCCCCAAGTCACAACTTCTGCAACCTCAAGCCACAGTTGTTGCAACTTTAATCCATAGTTACTGCAGTTGGATACAAGTAATTGTTTTATGGAACCATTGTTGCAACCTTAAGTTACAACTACTATTCCCTTACTCAAATAAAATAATTCTCGTATAAAGGTTGTTGTCATGTATTTGTGCCTTGGCTTCAATATTTATAAGGACTTGTTAGGTATAATGGTCTCTTAATTCCCCATTGTTTTCAAAGTGAATATGGTTGATTGTAAATCCCACCATTTTCCTCTCACCATAATTTCCACTATCTTATAAATTAGTTGCGGGGAAGGGATTATGTCACTCTTTGAACTTCCACATAATCCAGAAATTTAATTCAACATTTAAAATTCCTGCAAGTTTTTTTTGTAGATGGCCGCAACGATATTTCTGTACATGATTGTATTTAAACACAACAACCAACATTAATGCAATTCACCAACCAGAAATTTACCCCCCAGTTTTGTAAATTCAAAAGGAGGACACGTGGAGCATTAATATTGGATCACATGAAATTGAAGGGAATCTGAAAACCTGAAAACCGGACCCGAATTTTTTATAAGGCACATTGGATTGAGAATTCGCGTTACAAATTAGGCAGACATCAGCATCCCATTTTGGAATGTGAATTTGGTTTGAAATTCAATCTATTCAGACTTTTGAAATCCGACAGAAAGGGTTCTTTAATGTTTTGATAATTTAATTTTATGTATGCTTTAATATATACATATGTTTTAAACATATGTTATATATATATCATATGCAAAATGAAAGGTGGGCCATAGAATTTAGTTTTAATTTTATTTTTTTTAAAAGAGGGTTTATTATAATATGTTTTATATGTTACGGCATATAAAAATAAAAAGGACAAAAAGCTTGGTAGTTTTTTTTATAGACAGTACGTAAATTTTTTATTACACAGCAGTGTGTAAAAAGTGAAAGACTGAGTGTAACTTTTTAAGTGTGTATGCACAACAGTGCGAAAGTGAAAAACACAACAGAGTGTTTTAGAGACAAAGTATGTTTGTTTTGAACAGATAGTGAGTTGGTTTTATGCACTGCATTTTGTAGCAGTCATAATTTTGTAATCCCTCTCAGTGAGGAAGAAGTGTAATAGTTTTTTTTTTGAGTTATTGAAGGGAATAGAAGTTTTTTTTCAAAGTATTGAAACTCTGTCTCCTGTCAAAGAAATTTTTATTTTCTCTGTGTTAAAAGAAGGGAGATTTATTCTCCATTCATTGTTCTGGAATTTTTCAATATTCCAACATGTGCAAGAACAACTTTACATGATGTAACCTATGAAATCGTAAATGGAGAAATCATAGTAACAATAAAGTAACCTATGTAACAATAAAGTTGGATTCATCCTGGGAGTGGTAATGGGAGAAATCATAGTGAACAACAGGAAACATGCAGAGTTGCTTACAATCAAATAGATGAAAAAACACATACAAAAAACCTAGATATTAATCATGAACAAGCTTAATATTGAATTATGAACTGTAAAGGAACTTACAAAATGTGACATTGCGAACCTGGTCAAGCGCACAAGAAAAAATATCCTGGACATGACCCTCGTTGACAAGTTGTATTGCTCATGATGCAAGAGGATTTGTACCTGCACTGCCAAGTCAATCAAAATCCATCATTATCTATACAATAAATACAAGTAATTGATGTAGTATTTTTTTACTCTAAGATGCATTCTTATGATAATGTTAGAACATATGTTGAAAATGTCAAAACATACCTGAATAAGCTCCTCTTCATTTCAAGAACAATTTATTGGAGTCGCATGAACTTGGAACAAGCCTCCCACGATCTGAAAGAGTAGCAACCAAGTCAACAGTGACTTTTTTGTTGCTACGCTGGATCAAGGGAGGTTTGCTCCAAGATTAAATCGCTCCAATAAATTATTCTCTACTAAACAGGGCCAACCACGTGAAGGTGGAAGCTCTTATGGCCCCTCCGCCCCCCTCACATCACTCTCAATTCCCCAATACCCAATCTATATTTCAATTTTTACTTTCATGAGCATAAAAAAAAATATTCAATAACTAGTAAAAAAACAATTCAACAAAAAGTACGCAAGGAAACATTGCAATTAATGCTTGACATAAAAATAGTATGATACATGAGTTTTTTATATAACGCAAAAAAAGTTCCAAGTATGGTAACGTTTGTCTTATAATAATACAATATTTTACATTATCAAATTTTCTTTTTCTTGTTCCTATTTCTAAAGCTCCTAATTACATCATCAATATCATCATGCTCTGCTCCTGTTTCGTGCCTTTCGACCCGCACTGCTGACCTAGTTGCGTAGTCACGATGTCTGGTCTCATCCAGTGACGGGGCATCGCGTACAAAAATAGATAATATTAAATTTTAATTGTCAGTTTTTAAATATCATTGAACTAGTTCGATAATATTAATAAAAAAAATTGCAATGAGATTATTTACTTGGTGCACCAGTTGTCGCCGCTGACCTAGTTGCGTAGTCATGATGTCTGGTCTCATCCAGTGACAGGGCATCGTCTACAAAAACAGATAATATTAAATTTTAATTGTCAGTTTTTAAATATCATTGAACTAGTTCGGTAATATTAATAAAAAAAATTGCAATGAGATTATTTACCTAGTGCACTAGTTGTCGCCGCTGACCTAGTTGCGTAGTCACAATGTCTGGTCTCATCCAGTGACGGGGCATCGCCTACAAAAACAGATAATATTAAATTTTAATTGTCAGTTTTTAAATATCATTGAACTAGTTCGGTAATATTAATAAAAAAAATTGCAATGAGATTATTTACCTGGTGCACCAGTTGTCGCCGTTGGAACTGTTGCCCTGTCTTCCTCTCTAGTGGTAAGATCCTCAAGGGAAACATTCTCTGTCATTTAAACAAAAAACGTTATAAGGACAACCATCAAGGTATAATTATAAAAAATTATAAGTGGAAATTAATTACCGTCACGGCCCTCACTGATAGTAGCATTGTCGGCCTGGTCCCCACTACA
The DNA here is from genome assembly GCA_034641835.2 of Pinus albicaulis. NCBI lineage: Eukaryota > Viridiplantae > Streptophyta > Pinopsida > Pinales > Pinaceae > Pinus > Pinus albicaulis. The sequence continues at coordinate 1,635,630,630 of CM076581.1, read as the reverse complement.
ATGATCAGGTTGCACGTGAGGATCATCTACATCTGGCTCTAAAACTGGGTTATTTGCCTCGTCAGTAGTGCTGCTCCCCTGATTTAAACAAAGTTGTTAGACATTAAATTTATGGACGAAAACAAACATTTGAAAGGTTAATGTTTTACCTTATCAGGCATTCTGGATCTTGGGAGCTGCCCCAAGCTTCTGCGACGTTCAACTACAGCTTGATAGCCGAAATGGAAAGCAATATTTTTATCTTCCTCTGTAGTTTCTGTTTCGAAGTCATCACCCTAAATTACATATGATTGTGTATTTTTAATCATATTTGATAGGATTAAAAAAACATTGGAAGACGATACAATTAATTATAAGATGTTTAGCTACTTAATTACAATTCTTGCAGCTAATTTCAAGTAGCCGCCCTGGCCTAGCTTGTGATGGCCCTTTTTTTCAATCCTAGCTTTGGTTGCCTTTGAGGTGTCAAGAAACCTAGCATCAAAATATTGAAGTCAGATATGACGTAGCACACTTTTATTTTAGACATAGAGAAAATTAAAGCTATTGAATTAAAGTTGTAATTAACTTGCAGGTCCAGTTGGCATTTTTCCTTCTTTCTTTGCCCTTTTCTCTTTTCCGTCATGGATGAGTGCTCTCCACTCACTCTATGGAACTGTGAGAGGACGCTCGTATCTAGGGTTAAATTTCAATTGCGTCCTATAGGTGTCCCCGGTATATTTCAAATATTTGTCAGCTACCCGAGCCACCGCTGTTCTGTCAAATGTGCCGACCCCAAAAAGGGCTTCTAGATAATCTAGAAGTTCTTTTTTCAGGTTGGAATTCTGGGAATTCCACCCTGTATGTATGGTTGGGCCAAAAATTACCAACGCATGGCTCTCCAGAATCCTGTAGAACTCATTGTTTCCTACACAGAATAAAACCAAAAAAAAAAAAGAAGATATTATCATTAATTTAAAAATAAAAATCATGATAAATATGTTTTAGATAAAGTACATGAAATAGTTAAAATATTAAAATTTACCTAGGAGTTGTACATGCTTTATAGGGACACCTTCATCGTTCACCAACAACGTGCCATTAATGGTCCCTGTGGAGCTGACACGTGTAGCTCCAGGAAACACAATAATGTAGTTGGCCATATCAGCCTCATCATTGACAACACGTTCAGCGGTTGGCTGGGTGTCCGCTTGGGCAGGGTGTGTTTCTTGCCTGGCACCTAAAGGAGTAGAAGGTGTACAAGAGGGTTGTTGGGCAATCTCTTGCCCTTGTGTCCCACTACCACCAACACCGGTTTCAGCAAGTGCCAGTAAATGCTACATACAAAAGAACTTTTTTTTAGTTTAGTCAATGTAAAAATTAAAAATCAAACTATCACAATTCATCTCATGCAGAACAAAAAAAATATCCTTTTGAATTTTTATTATTACCTGATATCTTTCTAGCTGGCTCATAAGATGTTTTATCCTCTCTTCTGTTTCAGGTGTTTGAGGCGCATCTATCAAAGTATTAAATTCCAACCTTGCATCTCGTGCCTTTTTTCGCAACAAGAACACTGGAGATAGGGATGAAGAAAGCTCCTCCTCAAAGAGGGAATCATCAGGCGTACCATGGCTAGGTGTCTGCATATTTGAACAAAATTAATATTATTTCAATTATGTAAATAACTAAAATACCCGAAGATAGAGAAATGCTGGCACTTTACATGTTCTTCCGCTGGCCTCTTTCCGCGATCATCCCGTCTCGGGGTTGTTCCTGCACTGCTCTGATCAGTCTGCCACATTGCAATAAAATTATAAATGTAAAAACTTGAAAAAAATATCTAACTTGAAAACACAAAATGAAAACTGAAATAATTTCTAATAAGACACCAGAAGACAAAGTTAGAGTTTCAAATATGCCTTGCATTGAATTCAGTCCTGGAAACATGTCATTGCACATTAAGGCACCCAAACAAGAGACGAGTTGACAATGAAGACCTTATTGAATATATTGCTGGAGCAACTTCTAGTAAACTTGTTGTGAAGACCTTGAGGACATTTTTGGAGCAACATTGTTGAAGCTGATGGTATAGCATTTTTGGAGACGATCTTGAAGGGCCTTGAAGTGAAGCTTTTGGAGCAACTATTGAAAAATCCTTAGAGCATTTAAGTAAGGCACTTTCTATCTTCCATCACCTTTTTCCTTTCAATATCCTTTAAACGATTTTGTTGATATTTAATGTTTGAAATCACGTTATAATTCCTTTATTATATGTGTTTGGGGACTTTCCCTTTGAAATTACCCAAAAATACCTTGGAAATTTTATCTTCAGGATGCATGTCTGACCCTATTGTTCAATATTTTGATTGATAGTAGTAAACATAGAGAGTTAGGGGGCTCTTGACTTGGTTTGGTTGGGCCATTAGATCCCTAAAATCTACTAGGGAGAACCCCCCTTGAGTTGGAGGAGAGCTAGTCCGAAGTGAAAAGAGGTTGGTGAGGTGACAATGGGGCTATTGAATTACACATGGTATCACACTTTAGCTTTAGGACTTTATCTTGAGAAGTGTGAGATTTTGCTATTTCAATTCTCAAATTGTTTACAACACTATTGTTAAGAACTAATAAGAAGTGATGTTGAGGGGTTTTTGGGTATAAGAAACAATACCATTTAAAAACTAGGTTTCTCAGTCCTTGGCATTCCTTCACCTGGGCCTAGGGGCACACTAGAATAATTTCACACTAAAACATGCAAACTTAAAAGTAACTTAACAAATCCATAAAGTAATAATAATCATAATTCCTAATTTCCTATTGTATGATATGATGCAAATTATTCAAACATGAAGCAATGAAGACATGCAATGTCTGAATTTCAAGATTGATGAACCAATACAAGAAGTTAGAAACTACAACTTTGATTCAATACTCTGTGTCCTAACTCCAGGAAGGAATCTAGTTTGTAGTACAGAACATGCATCGTGTATTATCAACTCTTAATTGACAACAACTAAAGGTCATCTACCTCATCAATTCCTTCCCATTTTGTGTTTTTATGTTATATTCCTTATAAAAGTGTCAAATTTCTCTCAAAGTAAGCAACCATTGAATAAAATAAAAAATAGTTGAGATATGATTGAGAAATGGTCATTTATTTCTTGAAAGGATCTTCACAATTTCTTTGGCTGTTTTTCATCTCAAGAAACAAGAAATGACCTAAGAAAATATCGTGATGTAATATAAGAAACAACATGGTGCAATGGCCATTTTCAAAGCCAAATGATGTCCATTGAGGACATGGCCTTTATTTGGTTCCTGTTTCATAGGAGTTTTGGGTAGAAATGGAACTTTTTTGTACCATTTCCAGTAGTAAAAAGGGAAAACCTTCTTTTTCCATGGGAAATAATTTACCTTTCCTTTTTCAAGATAATCTAAATTACAAAAAATATGAACTATACTGCACACATTCTTGGATAATGTGAAAGTGGAAAAGGAATACCCTACACAAGTGATGCACACATGTACATTTGAATACTAATAGATTTTTGTAGTTGAAATGCAATGCTTGTTTTCATTTAAATGTAGGGTTTTTAAAGCAGGGAGAAATAATGGCTGCCAAATTAATAAGCGTTTCTTTGGGAAAAATTTAAATCTTGTATTGGGTGATGAAGATAATAGAGGGTATTGAATCTTGATTTTTGACATCTAGAGAGAACCCTACAGCCTAACACAATCCAATGGAATTGACAAAAAAAACTCAAATAGAGTCAACCCTACTATAGGAGGAAGGGCCTGCAGTAAGAACTTACCATTTTGCAAGAGTTGAGGGCGAATGTTTCCAAGTAAGAGCCTGTAGGGCCAATGTGTTAGTTCTGCAAGAGCCTGTGGCGACGTCGAGGTGAATGCCGTTTCCGCAAGAGCTCAGTGGAAAATGCGTCGAGGCTTAATGCTGTTCGCAAGAGCTGCAGGGCGAATGTCGAGGGCGACGTCGTTCGCAAGACCGGAGGGCGAATGCGCGCGTGATATCAGACGTTAATGTAGCACACATGTACATTTGAACACTAATAGATTTTTTTAGTTGAAATGCAATGCTTGTTTTCATTTAAATGTAGGGCTTTTAAAGCAGGGAGAAATAATGGCTGCCAAATTAATAAGCGTTTCTTTGGGAAAAATTTAAATCTTGTATTGGGTGATGAAGATAATAGAGGGTATTGAATCTTGATTCTCGACATCTAGAGAGAACCATACAGCCTAACACAATCCAATAGAATTGACCAAAAAAACCCAAATAGAGTCAACCCTACTATAGGAGGAAGGGCCTGCAGTAAGAACTTACCATTTTGCAAGAGCTGAGGGCGAATGTTGTTCTGCAAGAGCTGAGGGCGAACGTTGAGGGCGAATGCTGAGGGAAAATTCTGTTCTGCAAGAGCTGAGGGCGAATGCTGTTCTGCAAGAGCGGAGGGCGAATGCGCGCATGATATCAGATGTTAATGTAGCTATTGCGACGGATACGAAACAATAAAATCATTTTTATGTAGTGCGCATATAAGTTTTGCATTTTTATGTAGCGTGCATATAAGTGTCGTTATACTGACGGTGGAAAAAGCGTCGCTATTGTGACGGGTGCCTCCAAACGTCGCAATTGCGACACTTAGACATTGTGTCGCACTTGCGATGTTTGGATGTCATCGCAATAGCGATGCTTTGGGCCATAGTGTCGCAATTGCGACGTATTTCTCCAAACGTCACAATTGCGACACTTTTCTAAGTGTCAGTATTGCGGCACTTTTCTATAAACGTCGGTATAGCGACGATTTCGGGCGGGATGGAAAAGATTTGGGGAAATTTATGACATTTGGTCAAAAGCGTCGGAACCAAGTGTCAGAATTTCCGCCAAATGTAGTAGTGTCGATTTTCCCTGCTTTATCATTGCTGAATGTTACATTTCCAAATTTCTTTTCATCAAAGGTTACAAACTTGCTTCTATCTCCAGTCATATGCTTTGAGCATCCACTGTCCAAATACCATTGGCTTTTCTGATCTTGGGCTATTAGAGCCAGGTCACACTTATTCAACTTCTTTTTCCACTGTAGGCAGCTATTGGTTTGGCACCTTTTCTGAGAATATGGACCACATTATTTGAGAGGAAATTTGGAAGACATGTGTCCGATTTGATGGCATACAAAGCATTTGATTATATTTTTAGATGGATTATGTGTACGAGTGAACTCTCCATTGTTCATAAATCTCCTTGGGGTTTTAAGCATCAGTATTTGTCCATACATTTTGCACTCCATGGCTTTATGGCCAAACCCCTTACAACAAAAACAATGCCCATGGAAATGATTAGTGTACCTGGTGAAGGGTTGTCCTCTCCATTTGTTTGCTTGAGGTAGTCTTTTCAATTTCTGCAATTTTTGCTAGTTGAAATTGATTATCTTTGTCTGACAGTATGCAACAATATGTCCCAGTTTGTGACAGGCAAAAAAAGTGACATTTCTCATAGGAGGAAAGAATTTCCTTTGAGATCTTCCGAACTTGTTCAATTGATCTTCAGGAACAATTGAGCTTTTTGCAACTGCTTGCTTCTTCATCTCATTCTTTGTCTCTTGATGTTGCTGCTTGTTTCTGTTTGTTTCATCACACATCAAGTTCTTGTTGGATTTTTCTTCTGTGGTTCCTTTTTGAGCTATTTCATTACCCTTTACAGCTTTTACAAAAATGATATTCTTGTTATCTTCTACCTTGGAATTACTGGTTTCTCCTTCATATCCTATCCCAGCCTTTATGAGAGGAGAAATTTGAGCGTTTAGAATCATGTCCAACTGTTCAATGCTTGTCATTCGAGGAGTGTTCATTGACAATTCCCTTTGGGTGTTTTCTAGTTTCTTTCTCTGCCATACCACTTCTTCTTCCAATTTCTCTTGCTCCTGATGTTTATCTTTAATTTTATTTAGCAGAATGTCTTCCACCTTCTTAGCTTCTTCAAGTTCTACTTTCAATTGAATGAGGTCTTCTGTATTTGGTACCTCTTTTCCACATTTGAGGAGAATGTATTTTTGTTTTCTGCACTTGATTTTAAGTCTGTCTATTTCCTCCAGGGCAGTTCTTAGCTCCCCCTCAAGATCTACCTTACCTTCTTCCTCATATTCTAGAAGGAATCCTTCAAACTCTTCCTTGGTCATCAACACAAATTCAGAGGTTCCTTATTCATTTGAGGATTCATTTGAGTTTTTAGATGCACTGCTATCTTGCTGAGCATAAAATTATCTTCTATTGAATCTCTTACCTTTCTGCCAATTATTTGTTTTGGTTTTCTTTGTCTCTTGAGTCTGATTCTTTGTTTTCTTAAGAGTACACTTAGATGCATAGTGCCCAACTCTTCCACAGTTAAAGCATTTAAATGGAAGTTTACCTTTATACTTGCCTGAGCCTCTATCCAATCTTCTGAAAAATTTGGCCTCTTCTTCATCAAAGCAGGAGCATGTATCTTCTTTTTCTTCTTTGCTATTCTTTTTATTAAAGGCTGCCTCCCTCACATTTGAATTCCTCTGTGGAAGTCTCATCTCATAGGCTGTTAAGTTTCCAAGTAATTGGTTCATGGTCAATGTTTCCCAATCAGTTGTTTCTTCTATGGCAGAAACCTTGGGGTTAAACCTGGATGGTAAATATATCAATATATTTTGTACAATTACACATTATATAATGGTTTTTCCTAGAGCTTTCATGTTATTTACAATTTCTGCAACCCTTAAGAATAAGTTGGAAACATCTTCTTCTTTATTCATTTTTATATTTTCAAATTTAGCTCTATAGACTTGTAGCTTGGCAGCCTTCACCTTTTTATCTCCCTCATGGATACTTTCTAATGTATCCCATATTTATTTGGCAGTATTTTTGTGCATTACTTTGATAAATTCTACCTCACACAAACCACTTAAGAGAGCATTCATGGCTTTTGCATTAGCTACAAAATATAGTTTGGCATATTTCTCTGAGTCAGACTCCTTTGGGGCATATCCAAATTCCACAGTAGCCCAAAATTCTATTCATAGAGACATTATGTATGTCCTCATTCTAATTTTCCAAAATGAATAATTTGTACCAGTGAACAAAGGGGCTTTATTTGTTGAGCATCCTTCTAGACTAGCCATCTTGGGGACCTAGGATCTCCTTCCAATTGTTAAATTGATACAGAAGTAACCTGCTCTGATACCAATTTTTGAACCCTTGGTTAAACTGAGAGGGGGGGTGAATCAGTTTAAAGCAGTCATGGTCTTGTAAAAATTTCTTTTACACTTACTTACATCTTCATTTCGTGATCAACTTAATATACAATGGAACAACAATCTTAATAAGTGAGCAGCAGGTATTAAGAAGATTAAATACATAATATCAACATATAATCATCATGCACATAGACAAAAAATATAAGTGGAAACACATAAGGGATAAAACCACATCTTATTATTGTTGTGATGCAAAGGAAAGCTCCAACTCCCTCTCACCACTGATTTTTTGTAGTCTCCAACCTACACGAGGCTACTACCTCAATCCTGCAAACTAAAACTTGCAAGGAAGCTCCAACTCCCATCTATTTTCTGTAGGCTACAACCTACAGGAGGCTCCTACCTCAGCCAGCTACAACTGGACATCTATCAAGCTACAACTTGATATGGAAGCACCAACTTCTTCACTATACAATAAAATCATATGCTGATTTACCTGGATATTAGCTATGTTTTCTTCCTTCTTTACTGTTGTCCTTCCAGCCTTTAAATTTTCTTGATATCATCTATGGATCTTCACGACTCCTCTCTCTACTCCTTCTTCTTCTTACACTCTCTGACCTCTTTCTCCATTCTCTCTCTCCCTATGCGTATGCTGGTAACATTATTTATAGGGATCACCTCATAACTTTTTGCATTCCACAGGGAATTCAAAATGAACAGGTATGGCTCTTTGCCTTCCCCCTTCTCATTTTCTTGTCTAGCACATTCAGAATGTATTACAGTGGAGTTTTTCTGTGCCTACAGAGACTTTCCTTTGCATCACATACAATAAAAATAATTAAATCATTTAAATTTACAGACACAATAATACATTTCACTCAGCTCTTTCAGCTCTTGGTTTTCCATACATTTGTCTTTTCTGCTGGTGTCACTGTCTTTTCAGTTTATGCTATTATAGTCTAGCTCTACTGCATAATTGCTCATTTGTCCGACTTGACCCATTCTATTGCATTTCTAATAGTGTCATCCTATCTCATTTTGCCTGACCATGCCTCTTTTTCTCATGCCCACAGCGTTCAACCTTCACCGCTCTTCTAAACATTCGATTCTGCCCTTTTCTCTGTGTCGGGTCCTTTCCCAAGCCTTTCTACCCGTGTTCATACTTTCCTTTTTGTTTCACGTTATAATCCTCCTTTTGCTCTCTGAAACGATTTACAAAGAAAAATCCACATACTCCCGGACTTGAAATGCTTTAGGCTTCGGCTTTGATCTTTATCGCGTCCGCTCTCTATATCGCACTTTGGCGATTCAGATATCCCATGTGCCTTCGTCCATCTAATCTCCCGATATGCGATGTGCGATGGGTCCCACCAGGCTGTATCTCGACGTTTCGGCTATTTCTCTTTTTCTTTGTTTCTATGTTGCTCTTTCATTCTCTCGATGTGATTTCTCAAAGGGAAACCTTATACTTTTGTAAATTTTTCGCTTCCACCAATATTGCACATTTATCGATGCCCAAATTAGCACTTCTAATCTACATAGCAGATCTCTATGTCGTGATCTAACGGTTATCGCTTTATCGCACTTCAGCATTTCAAACGTTCTTTGCTATATGACTCCTTTTCTTTTCGATGCGATTTACAAAGGGAAATCATATACACCCGAACTTGAAATCTCTTAAATAATGGTTCTGAGCTACATCGGATCCGACTCCTTTATTGCACTTTGTCCTGGGCTTGCAATGAGTGATATGCGATTGGGTCCAACTTGACTTTATCGCTACTTCGCATCACAACTCACATGACTTCTAAGATTGTGCGATATCTCTCCTGAGCTTTGCGATCTGCGATGAACTTCGCATCGCCTCCATTGCATCGCATTCATCGATCGCATGGCGAGTTCTATAACTTACGAATTCTTATCACATAAGCATCGCCGATGTGCGATATTGCATTGTGCCGCCACATGTCCCTTCGCATCGGCACATTGCATCGCTTCTATCCTTCGCATCGCAACTTTGCTCTTACGATCTTCACCCCTCCGATCTTGCGATTTGCGATATGCGGGCCAGGTCCATGTCATCTCCATGTCATCGTGCCACGTCACCTTTCCATGTCATCGCCACGTCACTACCACATCATCTTGCGACGTCATCTTGATTTAAAAAAATTCACCACGGAAGCTAAAAGTCCCTTTTTCATTTCAAAACATTATAATCCACTTTTATAATATTCGGAAGTAAAATCTCCTTTTTAACCTTTGGAATAATATAACTCACTTTAACCCAATGTTTTAAACTCTTTCAGAATGAATATCAGAACCTTCAGAAATGTTTAATTTAATTTTAAACAAAGGCTAAAATCCCCTCGGTAGTGTATTTCTGAACTTCAACCACTTTAACAAAACTCCATTGAAATATCATTAAACCTTCAGAAATATTAAAAAACCTTCAGAATCTTTAGACCTTCAAAAATAATTCTGGACTTCAAACCCTTAATAAAACTTCATTGCATACAACTTCGGGTCCATACCTTGTTTTAACTCCCATGCAGCGTTTAACGTGAACTTCATCGGATCTTCCACAGATCTAATCGGACGACAATCGCGTTCAATCGACCCCAGAACTTTATCACCCAAAAGCAATGCAAAATGGGTGGTATTGTGCTCGTGACATGTCACAATATCATTCGATCGCGTTCGAAATGGGAAAAACCACTCACAACTCAAAGGTTGTGCGACAACAGTGTCCGGTTTCCTTCAAAACCACTTAACCTGCAAACTATGTTTAAATTGCGTTTGAAGTTGGATTTCCGCCAGATTTCAGTTTTAACTTCGATTTCTCTGGAACCTTCCTTCTCCATCTTTACATAGAGGCTAATACACATTCAAATCCTCCTCCACTCCTTTACACAAAAGTTAATTCTACACACTTCACAATCTACACAGAAAGACCATAAATTCAATGAATTCGAAGAGATGAACCCTTTGGGAAATTTGCCAAGTATATACAGATAAACAAAATTCTGCAATTTATTAAAACATAGGCCAAAATCATCACAATCAATTTTTATATGGTTTAACCTCTATATTCAATTTTTTTGGTTCTTATGCATCATTTTCCATTACAATAAAAACCCTAAATGGGCAGCCGCAACCCACTGATACATTAAACCCTGTGTGACATCTCTGCAAAAATTCCATCTGAATCTGATCTGCTCCTTGGTGCTACTCCTTTGTGCTCCTTTGCCATCAATGACAATATTTCCAACATTACGGGGTCATCACAGTCAAATTCTAAAGGCTACTAGTCTCAAAGTTCTTGATATTTCACTAGAAAATGTCATCCCCATGTGGAGCCACTGTTAGGGTCCTATAATAATAGGGTTCATAAATTTTGAATTGACTTTTATAGTATTGTAAATATATACATACCTTATTTTCTGCAAGTTGTTTTCCCATATTTTGAAAAAAATGAAAAAATAATAAAAAGGCCAAAAAGAGGGTAAAAAGTCCTAAAAGAAAGATCAAAGGACTTAGAAAAATATAAACCCCAAAAGAAAAGAAATAAGACCTGAAAGTGAGCAAGTCCAAATGCCACTACTTTTATTTTTACTACAAGAGTAATGATTATGTGGAGAGTGTCAATAAATGCCATAATCCATGATCAGTTAAATAGTTTAATCTTAACTTTTCATGTTTTCAATTTCATGTTTTAGATAGTGAATAAAGATTTGTCAAACAGTTTAACCTTGACAAATCAGTAGATAGGAGCATACAGTTAGTCAACAGTTTAATCTGAGCCCTCAGATAAAATAAGGTAGATCTAGATAGTTTTATGCTTTGAAAGAAAAATGTTTTAAGGTTGCAAGCCTAAATGCACCTACAAAATGAAGAAAAAATGTTAGAAACAAAGTTGGGTAGGTAGAAAGCAGTGGAGAAAGCATGTAAATAATACATCATTGGGAAAAATCACTAATTTCCCCTCCCCTATAGGTATTTAGTATTCAAAACTTTCAGTCAAAAAGGCTTAGAGCATTTATCTGACTTTTTTTGGGACCAGAACCAAGGCTCGATGATTGATAAGTTAAAAATATTGAATTCCTACCTTAAACCCTCATTCATCAACATTGACTCTTCACTCATACATCAAAACCCCTATTTCCTAAGTAAAGACACATTCTTACTTAGTAAAACTGAAAACCCTAAAATAATTAACTTCATTCCTTTCAAAAACATTCATAAAACCCTCAAAATACATTTATCCTAAGTATTAGTGAAGTAATATAAAATATGAGCTATGCTTTATTTTTTCACTTTACTTAGAAATAACATGTGTTCTAAAGTTCATTTTCACTACCCTTTTCATATTAAATTTTAACCTATTTTATTAAATCCCTAAAAATACCCTCCCGTAGTTATTAATTCCATTATATTTTAATTAGCCCCTCAAAAACCCACTATTTTAAACTTTAGACCAAAGTTAATATATCCCATGTGTGCAAAATAAAATCCCCGCCCAATTATTCTCCTTGGTCTAAAGATGCCTATATATAAATATTCCATCCCATGTAGTTTAAACAAGTGTTGAGTGAATTTGATAAAACTATATAATATACAATAAACACGCCCACGTATGAAAAGTTAAAACATTTCACAATGTTTTAAATTAAAACTATTCCCGCCGCATAAGTCTAACCTCTCCACCATTTTGTAAAACCAATGTCTATTCATAAAGTTCAAAACCCTTCCGCTGCATATAACCAAGCCTGGTACCACTCCCATTCAAGTGCAAATCCCAAAATAATCTGCACTGTTCACTCATGAACTCCAGATCCAACGATTGATATCCAATATCGCGCAGAATAGATGCACGTTCATCCCCATGCCAAAGGTGCACGAAATGAGTGGTTTTATAATTCTCTCTCTCCTCCACGTTCCCTTCAAACATTGGATCACGTGGGTTAATCTCAAAACTTCTTACCACCAAATCACCGTGTGATAACCACTATGGTTTTCATCCGTTGAATTTCCAAAACTGCTCCTCTCACCCGATGCCACTTGCATTCAATGCCAGACTAATACAACCAAAATTTTTAATAAAACCTTTGGAAATACATTTATCCATCCATCTTGCGCGTTTAACTCACTGCATTGCCTCTCCCGACTGTAAAACACCCTTATCAAGCCTTTTTCTGCCATTTTCATGCCCGAAACCTCCAAGATTTTCCTAGTAAACCTTTGAAGATTGCGGAGGAGCTGCGCAGTGCGCCAAATAATTCATTGAATCCATCAACTCCACTAGAACTTCAGAAACCATTACGAAGATCAAATACCTACATTACAACAGGTATTTTTCTAAAAAAATTGAACCCGCAATCAATTTGAAGACCTTTTAAAGAACAAACAGTCTCAGAGTTTTTAAAATTGATTAAATAAACTACCAAAAAGTCCCAAAAACATGCCAAACTCTGCAAATTTTTTCTCAGAAACCATGTTTCTTTGCTGTGCACCATTTCTGAAGAAATTGGTGAGTTTTCATAGTTTATTAGTCTATTTCAAGCCTTGAAATAAGCCAAAAAACCTTTGCAGGTACCCCAAACCCTCTGTGATCCTTTTTAAAAAGAGTTTTCAGCCCTATTTTCATTTAAAATACTTAGGAAACCCATGTTTTCTATTTTAAACCAACTCTCAAGCATCCAAACATCTTTAATGGACCTAATTGAACAAAAAACCCAAAAAAAGAGACTGTACTTTTCTTGTTTTTCCCATTTAATCCTCTGCTATAGTTGATCCGAATGGAAAATGGCATCAACCCATGGTATTCCTCTACCCATGTTATCCATCCACCCATGGAATTTACCCATGGTATTGTAAATGGCATCGACCCATGGTATTCATCCACCCAGGATATTTATTTGCCCATGGTATTGTAAGTGACCCATGGTATGTATCCATCCACGGTATTCATCCAAACATGGATTTACCCATGTTATTGTAAGTGGTATCTACCCATGGTATCCACCTATGGTATTCTATCTCAAAAAAAAAAAGGCTATAAATAACAAGCCTCACTTTGTAAAAGGACAGATTGTCTGCCACAATGTAGCTTCTACAGTTATTCTCTGTTTTAACAAAACAAGTTTCTTTGTGGTTTTATTTTCTTTGTGTTTTTTTTTTTTTTTTGGCTTTCTAGTTTTGCAGATCTTGTCAGATCCATTTCAATTTTCTTAGATCTTGGGGGCATCCCCCCAAGATCTGGATCAGTGGTATCAGAGCAGGTTACGCCTCCATGGGAATGAGGGTTTGAAACATATTTCAGTTTCAATGTTTTGCAACAATCTTCAGCAAAATCCATGAATTTTTTTGGGCGGCTAGTTTTAAGATCAGATCTGAAACTTTTGGTGAAAATTTTACCAAAACAAAGACCAGATCTAGATTCCTTGCGAAAAAAATTTGGCCAAACTGGAGTTCGAATGAGGGAGATATCGCTGATTCAAATTCAGTAATGTTGAAGCAATTTTTCTGGCGACAATTCATGGACGGCAGCTCTCCTGTTATTTTTTGAAATTTTCAGTGAAAAATTTCAGAAGAATGGATATAGATCTAAGCTCCTCTTGAAAAATAACCCAAGTTCAAAAACAAAACCAGTCGAATCGGAGTCTGGATGTGGGAGTTATCGTTGATTTAAAATCAACTATTTTTTCAGAAATTTTGTGACGACGAGACAGTTCCAGTGCGAATCTGAGAGTCTGGATTCTCCAGATAGCGGTTTCAAACATATGAGAAGATGTAGATTGATCATTCCATTTCCAAAAATAGGTTATATTAAATATTCTGGGTTATATTGACCGAGTTATGCTCATTTTAAATCTGGAGCAGCATTCGGAGCAGGTTCCCTTTAGAGACATGGCCTCCCACCCAAAGCTATGTAGGCACCTGCTACTTCATCAACAATCAACATCACGGTTATGGGTCAACCGCACAAAATCATTTGCATCGAAGTCCATTTGCTAGGTCACACACTATTAGTCACACAGTTGGTCACAAGCATTACAGGGTATCTCTATCCTTGGATCTTCGTTTTTCATGGTTTTGGTTCGTCCACAAACCCACACTTCATCAAAGTCCATTTTCTAGGGTGCACACTGTCAATATCACAGTTGGTCACAAGCATTACATGGTATCTCTATCCTCAGATCTTCGTTCATCACGGTTATGGGTTAAATACACAAAACCCTTCTTTTCAGTGGCCCTTTATATTCAACAAAGGCTTATCAGGAGGGAACTTCACGCAATGGAGACCATTGCTTCTTAAGGAGGGAGGAATGATCCGAATAGAAAATGGCATCAACCCATGGTATTCATCTACCCATGTTATCCATCCACCCATGGAATTTAACCATGGTATTGTAAATGGTATCGACCCATGGTATTCATCCACCTAGGATATTTATTCGCCCATGGTATTGTAAGTGAACGATGGTATGTATCCACCCATGGTATTCATCCACACATGGGATTTACCCATGGTATTGTAAGTGGTATCTACCCATGGTATTGGCCCATGGTATCCACCTATGGTATTCTATCTATAAAAAAAAAGGGCTATAAATAACAAGTCTCACTTTGTAAAAGGACAGATTGTCTGCCACAATGTAGCTTCTACAGTTATTCTCTGTTTTAATAAAACACGTTTCTTTGTGGTTTTATTTTCTTTGTGTTCTCTCTTTTTTTTTGGCTTTCTAGTTTTGCAGATCTTGTCAGATCCATTTCAATTTTCTTAGATCTTGGGGGCCTCCCCCCAAGATCTGGATCAATAGTAAAATTACTTCTGCAAACTGTCTAAACTTGTAGAAGTAGGTCAAAATGCCTAAAAAGTAGAGTGTAAGCAAGCCTGAAGGTTCTAAAGCACCTAAAACTACCCCTACCATGACTTCAAGTAGTGTTATTGTTGTCAATCCATTGCAACTACCTGTTGTTGATATTGAACACATTCCCCTAGCTGAAACTGATTACAAACTAGTAGATCCCATAGTTGAATTCAACCTGCTAGATATCCAGAACTAGTGCTATGAGAAGTCTTTATATGATCATGAAGAAGTTCATATTTGGGAATCCCATTTACCCAAATATGTTGTCCCATTAACTCACCCATGTCAGGAGGTTATTAGATTGTGTCAGCAGTATTATATTTCTGAACAAAGAGCCATTGTAAATGCCAATAAAGAAGTCATATTAACCATCACTGCAGAATTAATTAACCAAATGTTGAAGATTTAGCCTGACCCCCAAGCAGCCCCTTTGTCTATTGAGGCCCTCACTAAGCTATACATTGGCCTAGATTTTCCTAAAAGGTTCATGATTTTTCAGACTTTTATGCCTCTGCATGTAGAAATTCCAAAGTTAAATCCTTCATATTCTACTGCTAAATTCCCTAAAAGATCAAGACATGTAATTTCCATGCTTTCTTTCATACTTGGGTATTTCACTGATGAACACACTGATGAATCCATCTTGGGATTATTGTCCACCTTTTCTCCAGGTCAACCACCTTTAGTAATATTTGATTATGCTGGTTTCATTGTTGATAGTATTCATGATCAATTGACAAATTTACAAATAGAGGGAGTGTTTAGATATACCTCCTACCTTTTCCATATGTTCTTGTACTTCCAATCAGATAATTTTCCAATCACTCTTCAAAAACTTGACATAGAGGCAAATCCTCTATCTGTCATTTTTTGGACATCATTGCTTAGAAAAGAATGTACAAATTTCAGTTATTTAGAGTTTTTAGAGTTATTTTTACATCCAGTGATCACCATGTTGACCAAAACAGAGCAACCTAGAATAAATGAGGAAATGAAGAAGAATTGCAGTTATCAGAGCAGAGTAAGGTTGGTGACTGGTATTTGTATGAGAAATATACTGAAATCAGAGTCTTTGGGTCAAATTTTTTTCCTTACAAGTTACCCAAACATCCTTCAATGAGGATATTTGCCTTGGAGTATATCTGGTAGATCCTAAACTCCGATTCAATAAATTTCATGGCAGCTACGAAGAAGACCCAATTCAAACTTAAAAATCAAATTGGGTTATTCATATGCAATCACAGGGATGTAGCAAAGGAAGCAGCAAATCAATTATTGGAATATAAATTTGAAGAGAGTTTACCTTGGAACTATGGTCCACAAGGGATCGCAAGCTAAGGGTAAAATGAAAATTAACACCCTTTATCCATGAAGCTAAACTAGAAATAGAAAATTTTTCCAATCAGCTTGAATGGATTGAAAACACATTAATAGATGCATTAAACAAAGGTAATACTAGTCATATCTTATAGACTGCAAATCAACCAGAGAAGTCCACCAAAAGAATAAGGGAAGAAGGAGCCTATGTGGCAGAGACTACAACAGAAACAAAGTTCAAGATAATTTATAACAAAATGCCTAAATTAGATACAACAGGTAAAGGAAAAGTGACAATAGATGTTGAAGAAACAAAGCCTTTAAATACCAACACAGGTTTTCCAGAAACAAATGTAGCTACTGTAATTATCAATGAACCAAATTAGAATGAAGAGAAACTCAATAATGAAGACACACAGTTAATGGAAAGGCAACAAAGCATGGAAGCTTCTTCCACACAGGCAACTGAGGAAAAGGATTTGGATATTAAGGAGAAATATAAGAAAATTAAACTAAAGAATGAGGAAATCAAAACTGAAATTTACTCTCTATTCTTGAAACAAAAGCTAGGTAATCAAAACAGATTCCTATCAGCATTTGATTACTCAAGTAAAAAATTGATTATGTCAGTATTACAACCCACAGTATCAGTTCCAAAGACAGTTGCTAACTATAAGAAAGTTGATCTATAAGTAGCTACAAACAATATTCATGATTAGATCAAATAGAGTTTCACAGGCAAATATAAAAGATGTTATATTCTACAGTTACAACAAAATCTATGAGTGCTCAAAAGCTACAAAATACAATCTCCAATATGCAAGATCAAATGAAGATGGACAAAGCTTCATTGTATGCCAAAGATCTAAGGATAAAAGCCTTAGAAGAACTAGTACTGCAGGTAGGATATGATCCTACTAACATCAAAGCAGCAGAAGCATTGGTGAAAAAGAAAAATGAGGATATAGTAGCCTTAGGAAACAACTCAAACGTCCTCAAAGTGAGCATCCTCAGACAAAAGAAGTCTTACAGGAACAGAAGGAAAAAGATGAAATGATGAGTTTAATTCTTCAGTTGACAGCCCAGATTAAGGAAATGGAAATTTAGATGGACAAACTTGTCCAAGAAAAGGAGATAGTAAAAGAACCAGTGATTCCTACAGTCATTCCAATTATCACTGCAGTAGTGCCTTCAACTTTAGGAGAAAATTTGGCACCGAAAGAACCACTGGCTACTACAATACCAATGACTTCTTCCACTTCATCAGCCACTGAATCATCTACCACAGCAATACATCCTACTGATGAGGCCATCTAGATAGTAAAAGAAATGGAAGAGATGTCTTTAAAGACAAATGAGATTAATAGGCTGACAAAATTGGTTGAAAATCTTGAAAAATCAAATAGATCAGGTCAGGTAAATGCTAAGATACATGAACAAAATGCCAGAAGATTGAGTGAAGAGTTAAAAAATTTGCAAAAATAATTAACTCTCAAAGATGATATATCATACATCAAAAATTACCTTTGGAATAATATCATTGAAACCATCCATGATGTATGGCCTTCAATTCAGGTAATTTTTTAGCAAAGAGAGTTATTATTGGCAGCCCAAGCAGAAATTCAAAAGACTCAAAATGATTTGGCTGATAAACCAGAACAAGAAGTAAGGCTAATCAATTTCCTTAACAATAAGAATAGACAGGAGTTGGAAGAGCTCAAAATAACAGACAGAACTGCAAATATCCTAGAAATTAGGAAAGTCACAACAAAGAGAAATTTGATGAGGCAACTTGAAGAAAAATGTGAAGGTATGAATACTGCTATAACCAAGTTCATGGTTAAGTTCACAAATTTGAGGCAAAAATGACTTCCTGATATCATGGTTATTAATTATAAATTGATGCCTCAAAATGATTATGACAAGAATATAAGATAATTTTCCAAGGAACATGTAAATAAGCCAACAGGTCAAAGCATCCCCACAGGAAAAGTGTTACTAAAAAGTTTTGAAGATTTATTTTACTTACAGTATGAGATCAAACACTTGTTTGTCATCAAGCCAACCTTTGCGAGATATACAAAAGATGATGAGAATTGTGAAATTAAAGAATATTCAAATTCCTAAAAATGAGGATTGGCAGTCACTTCCTGATTTGTTATGAAGGATAAAAGGCAACTAGGTGAAAAGAAGAAAGAAAATTGTTTTCTAAATTTCAGTCAAAAAAGATTTTTATTTACAACAGTAAACACTTTTTGACTAAGGGTTAAAGAGTATCAATTAAAGAGTATCAGTTAATAAAGAGTATATGAGAAAGAGTATCAGAAAAGGTAGATCAGATTCAAAAAACATCTAAAGGCCAGCAAGGGGGACACCAAGGCAACCAGCTGCTTTATCCTCAAAACTGTTTATATTTTTTATGGATAAAATAGGACAGCTTGCTGATTTGTTAAGCAACTGTCTCTATTTTTATTGTAAACATATTTTATTTTCCTAAGATAATTCCTAGAAGTCTTATAGGATATTTTGTAAAACATTATGTATAAATACTTCATCTTTAGAAGTATTTTGTGTGGAATAAAATTGTTGGGATTGTTATAGTCATTTCTTCTTGGAATTTAAAGATTTTGTGTGTCAAAACTTCGAGTAGTAGGCTGTATCAAAGCAAATTGGAATCATACTTTAGGATTCATGTGATGAGCTATTTGGAGTGAAGTATTTTCTTCACTTGTCATTATTTCTTTTCTTTGTTACATGCATCCATTTATGTTTATGCTAAATCTGAATGTATAACTAGGAGTATTACAACAGTATATGTTAATAGCACCATGTTTTTAACTAGTTATCATTTATATGTTTTCCTATGATTTCCAGTGTAGGGAACCTTTAATTGCTCCCTCTCTCATTTGACCTCTTCCTACTACTTCCTTTTCTAGATTTAAGGATTCTTAAGTTCCCTTTATCCCGATCATATCAACTCACAAAAACAACTTTCCAAGATCTCCAAGGGTTATCTATCTTGCCCTGAAGACATTTGACCTTTTTTCCCTTGATCCTAGTCGTGTTTGCTTGATTTTGAATCCATAGCCCAATGGAAAAATAGATTTCCCACTATCCATCCTTTCAAGTGATATTTCCCACCAAATCTACCAAAAAAAAAACCAAAGCTCCACATTCATAACTGGCCTAATATTTTACAAAAAAAACAAAGTTAAAACTTAAAGAGAGAGCCCTCTTTGAACCCCAGGAAGGCTAGATCCTAGATTTTGAAGTAGGTTTGTGGTTACCTCTAGAATTCTTTGACTAAAAACCAAAATTACACAACTTAATAATGACTGGAGTGATAACACCCAACATGGTAACTGAACCCTCTATTTGAACTTTTTCTTCTTTTGAAGTTGCTTCATAGATGGTTGCATCTTGCGCCACTTTTTTTTTGTCACTTCGTCTTCTGTTGCTTGCATGAATTGCTTGCCCTTACCAGGATCAAGTTTTGAAAACAATTTCCAACACTTCTCAACCCAATTCCCACTGATATTGTAGTGAGTGCAAAAGTTCCTTTGAGCTCTTCTAGCTCGTGACATGCCTTTTTTTTTGTCTTCTCGTTCTCAATCTCAAGAGACATAAACATGTTCTTGATGATGGATTTTTTTTTTCACACTTATGTACACAATGGTTAGAAGAAATGAAAAAAGTGCATGAATACATTCTCCTCAACATGTCACTCAAATCGGCAGGTTGTTTTCCTTTAGGAGAAGCATTTGAATGAACAGGATGAGTATACCTTTTCTTGGCGTCCTTTGACTTATGCTTCCTAGATGATGAACTTACATGACAAGAAGAACTGGAATCAGTTCTTCTTCAATTTTTTCATCTCTCTATGGATATACCTTTAAATCTCTCTTGTATTTGGAGAACCAATCAGGTACTAGTTCTATATGCAAAGTCCAACACCTTGCCTTATCATGTCCTCTTTTGTGACAAAATGTACATGATACATAATAGCTGCCATCATAAGACCATTATTTTGGTGCAACATAACCCAAGACCTCATACTTAGGTCTCTCTTTTACCTCTATTGGGTTCTTGATGCCAAGTTATTGATTCACACCAAGACCTAAGCCTTCCTTGTAACCCATATTTTCCAAAAGCTTGGACCCAATGCCTCTGTTGTGTCTTTCAAAGGCTGAAAAATAATTTTCATTAATAGATGCATGTAAATAAGGAGCATATGCATGCTCACCATTTGTCTCGTCTCTTGATTGAGGAAAAAATATGGTTTCATACTCCTTTCTTATTCTGAAGGCGTCCTCTTGGAATATTTTGTTCTCTTCTTTCAACTCCTTAACATGAGGTGTTGATTAAACCTCATCCTCCACATCATGTGGACAAAAGGCACAAACATGTCCATCTTCCATCTTGGAAGGAATTTCTACATTGCATCAAAGTTTAAGAAAAATATGAAGTTTGTGGAGAAGATGGGGTTTATCACCATTCTTTTTATGTTCTTCCTTTGTTGGAGAACCTTCTCGTCTTAAAGATTTAGAGGCTTCACCTTGTAGTTGTGAGTTCCTCTTCATAGAGGACCTTCACCATCTCTGACATGTCCCAAAAAGCCTTTTTGAAGCTTTCATATTTTCTCAAGATTGTAGGCTCTCCTCCTTGAGACATTCTTACTGAAGTCTCAAGAATATATGGAGGTTAAACTTGAGGTGGAACTTGTGGCAACTCAGGCCTCCTTCTCCTTGTTCCAACTTGGGAATCTACACCAACAAGTTTTCCTTCTCCTCTCTGGAGCTTTAACCTTGTAAGCATTTTCACCCTGAAAATAATCAAACCCTCTTTGCACAAGCAACAAAAGTTAACAAAAAACCTGTAGCTATGATACCAACTGATCTGAATGGAGGAGTATTAGTAAATGTTATGCCAAGTACCTCTTTCATATTTTAAACATGCTTGCTTCTTATGTGCATATATTTGAACTGAACAAAATGTTACTTCAATGGTTTCTTTTAAGTGTCTTTCAACGATGTAATTCCATGAAAAAATTGTAAAGCATGAAATTATCAAACACTCTTGAAAATAAATATGCATCAAACAACAAGACAAAAGCCATTGATGAAGGAGTTCACCCCTCCTAGGCTACATATCTGAGCCTGTCAATGTGAATAGACCACTCCTATATTCGGTTTCAAAAGTACATATCAGTTTGCTACCCATAACATGTGGTTCTCCTCCAAATAACTCTCACAATATCAACAACACAACATATCTCTTACAGAGATGACATACTTTCACTGGTGAGAGCTAGAAATCCCCCACATACACCCTTCAATTCCACACTGAAGAATACAATAAAAAAATTCATGAATAAAGAAGTCAAGCTAGAGTTGAACCATGCTGGTCACACCTACTGCAAGAATATTTTTGGAGGTGGGAAAACCCCATAAGGTCTCCTCCTGCTCAACATCTTCCAAAACTACTTCAAACATCTAATTGATCCATACACCTTAGTTTTCAAACCTGAAATATAACCATAAATATTTGCACAAATCATTAAACTAAGGTTACCAATGGATTCACAGCATCCAAAAACCTCTGAGTAGCCTCTTTTGGCTCTTTAATTGGTATTTACGTGAAGTAGATATGGCCTCCTCTCCTGGTGGCCTTGGGCATCTTTAATCTTCAAGATGGAAAAAAATCTCTTCCAAAAGTGCTCCTATCCCTCTTAAACCTGTACCAATGAGTTAGGAATGCTTTAAAATGACTACCTAACCTCTTCCTATGCTTCATTTGGTCGAAAAATGCCCAAATTATGACTTCTTCCAGTTTATCCTAGGAAAAATCCACTAAATTTGGCAAACTAGAGTTAGCTGGGGTTAAACTAGAACTTTTTAGTCGGACTCTGCCAATTAATGCTAAGTGGATATTAAATATTAATTAAGCGCAGTTAAGGCAATAACTGTGCGCTTAACTTAATCTGCATTAACATTTTTGATTAGTGCTAATGGTTGTGGTTAAGGTTAATAGATATGGTTTAGGGTTATTTAACTTGCATTAACTATGTTCTTATCCATTCTTTGTCGGCAGTCATAGCTCCGAGGTTTCATGGAGCGGGGCTAGCCCCCTTTTATTCTGCCATATCACAGTGTATAGGTTAAATGGATATTGTAGCCATAGTCAATTAAGACTCATGGATGTTGACGCAGCCAAAACTGCGAAAAACCCCACAAATGCATCTAAAATAGAATTATGCACAACCACATGCATATAAATCCAAACAATGGTAACCTCTCACGCGGAAGCTGTTCCCCTTCTTATAATTATGGTTATAAACCATAATAAATATCCACTTTATATAATTCGCATTTATGATTTCATTTTTGAGTAATCAAATTGTAACTTACCGCATTTATAAGCAGAACTCAAAGATTTCTACTTTGATTTAAAACCAAGTGCCAACATAATTAATGTTGAGGCCCACAACTTTACCATTCCGATATTTATATGATTTTTTATTTAAAACAAAAATCACGTCATCAAAATGTATTCGGGCCCACGCTTATCATTCAACACATCTTTGTCGGCGATCTGTATGCATCCATCGATCCAACATATATCGCATCTTAAACTGCTTGATATTTAACATTTTCAGTTTGTGCAAAATGGATATTTTTGACTTGCAACGTGTCACCTCCCAAACACAATTGCATTCCTCAAACAATTACCGCTTACCTCTTTCATTCCACGCAAAAATCCCTCACTTGTTTTGTAAAACCATCTTCACTGTTCCGTTGGCCTTTGACTCGTAATACCGCATTCAATCTACTCACTATTCCAGAGATACCTTCATATTTCAACTGTGTCATTGATTCACAGATTTGTGGTTCCAAATGTTAACACCTAATTTGAACCTTAGGCTAAAAGAAGGCAAATCAGGGTAACCTCAAACCACGCTCAGCCTTGTAGCTAGCCCTACAAGGTCAGGAGAGGGCTCTCTCCGTGAAAAATATTCAATGAAGTATACAAGTAAACTGATTTTAGGCTAGGTATAATAAATAGAAATGTTTTTATAAATTTTCAAGGTTGTATGGAACAGGGTGGGTTGGGCAATTTGAAACTGGGGAATTAAATTAGAGATACAGGGTATTTCATGGGGCAAGGTAGGAAGGAATTTTAACAATTAAGTTTAAATAATGATGGAATGGTAAGACTGGTGAGAAGCTGAAAATTGCATAGGAGATGGATCCTTTCCAAACAGCAGAAAACATATAACATTGAATGATTTCCCAAGGCAGAGCATTACACAATGGATTCTACCTATCTATCTTGAAAGCATTCAACCAGAGATATGAATGAATGAGTGGCAAACATAACAATTAACAGATGAACACAGAGAAAAGAACAGTGCTAAAATCCATACCACAGGGATCCCACAAATCAGAGCTGCATATCTTTATTAATTCCCTGCCAAACTATTACAAATGGAGTGCAGAGTGTCCTCAGTGATTTCCAACTTATTCCACACTTTATTCCCTTTACAAATGATGAGGAATTACATTAAATATACAGAATTCGAGGGGGTAGATCCACAGAAGGAGGAGTTGTTTCACCAGCTCACGAACTGAAATCCGAACATAGAAAATAAACCAACCAGATGCCCCTGAAAAGAAGGAGAAACAATACATTTTGATTATCTGGAGGCTTTGCAATTGCTCAAACAGAGGAGAAGAAAGACAAAATCGGAACCATTTCTCCTTTTTATCATTGCTGTTGTGCTATAATGATTTATGTGTTTATATTTAGCTCTCGGCTTTTGACTGTTTCTTTTCTTTTGTTTGAAAATTCCTTTATGCCAGAAATGTCCTTTGGAAATAGTAAAATTAAAAATTTTCCACTTAATGAAGAAAAATCCCCTTTTTGAGTGAAAAGAGCAAAGGAAAGGATGGTGGGCCCATATGTGATCCCAAATCGCAATCGAAATGGGGAGGGGTGTATCACATAATGGAGCGATTGAAAACTTTCGATGTGATAGTATATAGGGGGAGTCTCATGGGGGAATCACAATCGCAAATAGGGAATCGTAGCGGAGGAGTGGTCATAATATATGGCGGGGAAGAAACGCGATGCGCGATGTGCAAAGCCGATGGAATAATGGAGAAATACCTTTAAACAAATAAAAATGAGTTTGCGCTTTTACAAAGGAAAAAAATATTTTTCATTGAAAAGAGCGGAGGGCTTTAGTGGGACCGAGAGAATAATCGCAATCGAAATCGGGCAGGGGAGCAGGTTTAAGTGCTGGGGGAAGTGAAATAATGCGATGCGATGGAAAGGTTGATGCGATGAAAAACTTAAGAAATATTTAAAATTGATTTCTCGCATTTTACAAAGGAAAAACCCTTTTTGTTTGGGAAAATGCGGAAGGGTTTATGGTGGGACCCAAGCCAATCGCAATCGCAAATCGGCAAGGAAGGGGAGCGGAGAAAAGTGTCATGGAAAAACGTTGATTGGGATGGTGCGATGGCGATTCATCACGTCGACGGGAGTCAATCGCATCGGAAGA
Organism: Pinus albicaulis; assembly: GCA_034641835.2. Classification (NCBI taxonomy): domain Eukaryota; kingdom Viridiplantae; phylum Streptophyta; class Pinopsida; order Pinales; family Pinaceae; genus Pinus; species Pinus albicaulis. The sequence goes on along the minus strand of CM076581.1, from coordinate 1,635,605,665 downwards.
AACCATAGGAGTGGAAACAAGAACTGAAAGCGTTGAAAAGTTTGCGATGCGATTACATGTAGGCCGTCGGATCGTTGAGAAGATCAATGGTCGGGATATGATCAGAGGGGGTCAATCGCATCGGCGTTTCGGAACTATGCGATGTGATGAATCGGGGGAAAGGATTGCAACGATGCGATTGCGATAGGATCGGAGGGATCGGAAATGGCTTAATCGCATTGGAGGTTTATGAGTCAAAGGTACTTTTGCGATGTGATTGGGAAATCTGATCGAGGAAAAGGGATTTCAATGAAAAACTTTAAAATTTTATGAAATAAAGTCTAAGGGACAAATGGGACAAAGGGGTAAGGTTAGGTTATTGGGGACTTTTGTTCACTTAGGTATATTTTTCAATCTAGGAGTCACTTTTGAGAGTATAATATACCATTGGAAATATCTTTCCAGGCTCTTTCTGATGGACATACTTAGAACGTGATTTTACACTAAAAATGTTGTGGAAAACACCTCTAAAAGGTAGGGTGGTGGCTTTGTGGAGATAACAACTTCTGAAGTGCAACTTATTACATATGAAGACATAAAATTACATAAAAGATGATAATAAAAGAAAAGTACCATGTTTTATGGTACAATTATTTGATTACATCAAGCTCAATAGAACAATTCTTTGATCTTTCCAGATACTGTGCCTTCGAGTTTATTTGACCTCCTCATGACCTTGCTGATATTTATGACATTTGACTCATTAATTTGACCATGATGAGACCCTAGGACCTAATGAGACCAACCCTATGACCTACTAACAAGACTTACAGAGTGAAAGTGACTCATGACTGAAGACCATAGAGAGGAGAATCAACAAGTTTTAGATGAGGGAAAATTGTAAAAGACCACTACATCAATGAATCCATGACCTAATGGAATGATGAAAATTTATGGCATGGGACTCCTAATATGCAAATGCAAAAGAGTAAGTTTGATCACTGATGGAAATATGACTAGACTGACATTAACATTGGCTCCAATGGGGATGTTAGCTCCTTGGAGGTGCCAAGAACACCGTAGACCAAGTAGCCTTATCTATTGGGAAATATGATCAAAATACTGAACACTGACATAATGCAGACTAACTCTGACTCAAACTGTGACTGAAAACTTTAAATAAAACAACAAACCTTACACATATCATTTAAGTTTTATAGCCTTCACCCCGGGCCCCAAACTTCAATGACTTGGCTCCAATGGGGATGGTAGCTCCTTAGAGGTGCCAAGAACACCGTAGACCAAGTAGCCTTATCCATTGGGAAATATGATCAAAGTACTGAAAAATGACATAATGCAGACTGACTCTGAGTCAAACTGTGACTGAAAACTTAAATAAAACCAGCAAACCTTACACATATCATTTAAGTTTTATAGCCTTCACCTCGGGCCCCAAACTTCAATGACTGTGTACTTGAAATATGACCCAAAATAACATGGTATATACAATGATTGTGACATAGTTTTTAATCCATTATCTCAACAGTGGTAGTGCTTCAAAAGCCTACCATTCACTAGTCCTCCAGGAAAATCTTGGCCATCCATCTCTGAGAGAAAGAAAGCATTTTGTCCCTTGTATGCTGAAATCTTGTATGGTCCTTTCCACAGGTTGTCGAACTTACCATTCTTCCCCTTGTCCTCATTTCGTGCATCCCATCTTAACACCACATCATCCAAGTGAAAATTTTCTTCTTTGGTCTTGCGGTCATAGATTTTCTTTATCTTCTCCTGCAACTGAACAACGTTCTGAGACACTTCCTCTCTTGTTTGCTGAAGGTGGATCATTTGATTGATCCTTCACTGGATATCATATTCCTCACTACCAGCCTCTTGCAATAATCTCATGACCGGAATTTTAAGTGACGTGGGAAAAAAAACATCAGTACCATAAACCAATTCAAACGGTGACATGCCTATAGGTTTCTTGTTGCTGACTCTATTTGCCCACAACGCATTGATGAGATTTCGATGCTAGTTTCTTTATTTTCCTTCGGCATTTTCTTGATTATGTTTATCAGAGACTTATTTGATGATTCTTCCAGGCCGTTGCCTTGTGGGTAGTGTGCTATCGAATGGCCCAACACAATATTGTATTTGTCGTAGGACTCCACCATATTTTTAGATCTAAACGCTGCTGCATTATCTGTTATGATTTTGTGAGGGCAACCAAAATGAGACAAGATATTTGATTCTAAAAATTGAATGATTACTATATCAGTGGCCTGCCTTGCTGGAATGGCCTCGATCCATTTGGTGAAGTAATATGTACCTGTCAAGATCCATCGATGCTATGCTGATGATGCAGGATGAATTTCCCCTATGAAATCGAGTCCCCACTGCTGAAAGGGAGCATTTACTAAAACTGGTTTCAAAGGAAGAGGAAGCAGTTTCCTTTTTCCTTGGAAAACTTGACACTCATGGCAGCTCATCACTGCTTTATACAAATCTGAAAATAAAGTAGGCCAATAATATCCTGCTCTCAACAGCTTGTTAGCTGTAGTTTTCCAAAACAAATGACCATCACAGTCACCTTTGTGAAAGTCATGCATCACCTGCTGAGCCTTATCTTCAACCAAACAATTAAGTAGAACGCCTCCTGGATCTTTCCAATAAAGAGCACTGTTTAAAATACAGAATTTAGCAGACTTAAGTTTCAGTGATCTACCTTTGCTTCTAGACATCCCTGGAGGTGGTGAAAGATGCTGAAGAACATAAATTATGTCTAAATACCATGGGGATTAGAGAAAAATGTCTGAAACCAGAACAAGAAAACCTTCATCCTCATCTTTTGACATTGATGCTATGAGATTTATATCCAGGGCACGTAGGTTTGATTGGGCCATTAGCTTTGCTAGAACTTGTCCTTTGATCAACTTTGTGAATTCGATCTCCAAATCATATTTCAACATTGCTGCTATCCACTTACCTCTTCTTCCCTCTGGATCAGTTTGCATCAACACATCCTTCACTGCTACATTAGGAACATATGCTATGGTGTGTGAAAGCAGAATGCATACTCTAAAATACTTCAATGCCTTTATAAGGGCCAATGCTTGTTTCTTAATGATATTATATCGCAAAGCAGCATCTTGAATAGTCCTATTGAAAAATGCAATGGGATGTTCTATCTGATCTCTCTTTTGCATCAGAACCGCAACCATAGTATGCTCAAATGCAAATGAAAATATAATAAAATCTTGAGTGTAATTAGGACTAATCAAGATTGGGGTATTAGACAAAGCAAAATTTACCAGATTAAATGACTTGATAGCCTCCTCACTCCATTTGACAGTGCTATCGTTTTTCAACATGTTAGTCATTTCTCTTAAATGTTCAACCAAATTGGGTATAAATCTGCGCAAAAAGTTCATCTTACCATTGAATGCTTGAATCTCCTTTTTATTACATGGGAGGTCTATGTGCTGAATTGCTTCTACTCTTGAAGGATCGATGAGGATAACATATTTAGAGATGATATGCCCCAGTAGCTTGCCTTCATCCATAGCAAACATACTTTTCTTCGGATTGAGAGAAATCTCAAATAATCTGCATCGCTGAAACACAACCCTCAAGTGGTGCAAATGTTCATTCTCAGAACCAGAAAACACTATCAAATCATCCAAATAAACAACAAGAAAAAATCTTTTTCATTGGCAAAAGCTATGTCCATTTCTCGCTGGAAAGTGGCTCCAACGTTCTTCAGTCCAAATGGCATTTTGGCATACTGGAAAGTTCCCCAGGGTGTTGTGAAGGCAGTTTTGTCTTGGTCTTTCTCATGCACCAAGATTTGATTATAGCCTGAGTAGCCATCAAGTAGTGACATTCTTGATGCTCCAACTACTCTTTGCAGAATATGGTCCATCTTTGGAAGTGGATAGTTATCCTTTAAGGAGGATTTATTCAGATTCCGGAAATCTATGCACAACCTTATCTCTCCTGTCTTTTTATGTACCGAGACCAAATTTGAAATCTAGTCAGAAAATATAATTGGGACAATGATACCAGCCTTATACAATCTATTTACCTCTTTTTCAATGGATGGCAGGAGCTTTGGGTTGATCCTTCTCAGCTTCTGTCTAAATGGCTTATGATCCAGCTTGATGGGAATAGTATGCTGAATTATATTTTTGTCATACACCTTCAAATCTGAATAATCCCACGCAAACACATTAGAGAATTTAGAAATTAATTTAACATACTGTTCCTTTACCTCAGGGGACAATGCTTTTGATAACTTCACCAGTTTAGGCTTGTCAGCTATTCCAAGATTAACATCCTCAACTCCTTTATTAGTAGGCACCAAGCTTGGTTTCTTTGCAACATCATATTGATCAAAAAGCTCCTCTAAAGGTATGAGACCTATAGGAATTACATTATCTTTCAGCTGCAATATGTCCATATGATTTGTTTCAATTTCTTGATCATCGACCTCATTATCACCTTCTATGGGAGTATCTTTGAATTTTCCTTCATTCTGCAAAAAAGCATTGATTTCATTGTCATCCCAAAACACTTGCCAATACCTTAAATTATCTGGAACAGTAGGCCGATGTTTGACATAAATTTCAAACTTGTTGCTAGAATTCATTGGGATCTTCAAATTGCTAGCTGTTGTGGCAAGAGAATCAGCAATAAGATTCTGCATTCGAGGTACTGTTGTCAAAGTGTACTTAGGAAATGTCCTCAAAATGTCTAGGATTGCATTTTTGTAGGCCCTCAATCGTGGATGCTTTGCTTGGTACTCTCCTTTTACCTGTTTGATTATCAGCTCAGAATCTCCATAGATAGAAATCCTCTTTGCATTTAGCTTCTTCAAAATTTTCAATCCTGCAATCAAAGCTTCATACTCTGCCTCATTGTTAGAGCAGTCAAAAGCCAACTTGTAAGCACATACTCTAACATTACTAGGAACCTTTTCAGGCTGGAAAACAGGGCTCTGAATCCATATCCTATACCAGCACCGTCCTTACCAACAGCTCCGTCAAAGTCCATACTCCAGAGGCCTTCTTCTTCTTCTTATAGATGCTGAAATTTGGATTCTTTCTCTATTTTATCTTGACTGATTTCTGAATTTTCCTGCTGTTCATTATCCTTTTGCTGTTGGCAGGCAGGAAGCTCAGAAATGTTTGCTGCTTTCTTTTTTTCCTGATTGAGGACTTCCCTAAAATTTTCTGAAATTTCAGGTATCTCATCTACTTCTACCAACTAAACATTCTCATCATTCAAACCACCATTTGAATATAATACAAATGACTCCAAATCTGTTTGGACTGCATTAATTGGATGATTTACTGGTTTCTCTTTGTTGGTGATCATGTATTTCATTTTCTTCTCCCTATATAATTTTCTCAACTGACCGAACACGGGAATAGTGGCATAAGAGAAATCAAGCTGAATGGTCCCTTTCAGTTTTTCACCCCATGACCTAGACAAAAGCATTCCAAATCATGGTGTAACGTCAGCAAAAACTACATCCATCAAAAAATTCTTGGCTGGGATTTGGTCTAAAGATACTACCAAGTCTTTGATAAGACCAATGCAATGGACCCTACCAGAGTCAAAGGAATACAAATCATGGTATTTGTGGGTAATATCAAGTCCCAACTTCGCCATAATGGCCTTGGGAATCAAGTTATGTGAGGCTCCGGAGTCCAACATAGCGTTATGTAAAATGAACTCATGCAATCTAAGACTCAGGTAAAAGGGAGAAGGATGCCTTGCTGAGAGAAGGATCAGCAGGCTCTTTCCCTTTTCTTTGAGTATTTGAGGAGTTGTTTTTCGATTGCAGCTCTTTTCTCTTCTGAATAGGATTGATCAGCACATCTCTGCTCCTCAAAGAATATTTTTTCTGTTGTGCTGATAAAGCATTCATGTATCCTCTTTGATAATCATTGGACTCTTCTTCTAACACTACATCATTGGAGAATATGAAATCTTCGTCCTTTCGAATGTCTGCAGTCGCTGTATATTTATCATCTTTTGTGAGAAATATGGGCGCACCATCGGCTGTGAATAAATGGTTAGCTTCAACTACTATATCATCATCATCATCTGTCTCCATTCCCTGAACATAATTTTTCTGTAATGGAGTTATGATCTTCTGTTGTGGTGTTGCTTGGTCCTGCGTTCTCTGTTCTCTCTTCTTAATTCGGAATTGTGGTTGCTGATGTCCTCTGAAATTTGGATTCCTGATTTGTGCTTTAGGTCTATCTGAAATAGTCAATCGATTAACCATTTTCTCCACTGTTTGGATCAAAGTGTCCATCTTACTGTCTAAAGGGGAAGCTTCTTCTTTCACAGTTACTCTCTTTTTAGCTTTTTTCCGCGCTCTTCTGGCCAACAAATTTGCTTCAACGCTCACAACTATCTTCTGCATGTCTTCAAGTGTGGTAGGATCTCTTTCTCGTAGCTGATACGCCATATCAGCATTGAAACCATTTGGAAACTTGAGCAAAGATAATCCCATAGGGGGTTTTAGATTGGCCGGAATAGCATTATATACAGCATTAAATCTTAGACAATAATCCTGTACAGTTTCACCCACATTTCTTTTAATATTTTCATATTCAGACAATATTTGGAGTGGGTTTTTATTTACCTCCCACCGGTCTAAGAATTGTCTATGTAACTCTTGCAAAGTGTGGATAGAGCCTGCTGGTAATGCCCTAATCACCTCCAAAGCTTTGGACAAACAATCTTGTGGTTACATTTTTTGCCTCTACCTCATGAAGATCAAAAGAGTCATTCATTTTATCAACATGCTGCTGGGCTTTGATGCTTTGAGTGGCATCAAAGATAGGTATTTTACTTTGGTAATCAACAGGCATATCATTTAGATTCTGAAGTAACACCAAGGGTGCATAACAGGCAGCCATGACTCGAGGTGGATTTACAACAGTGTTTGTGCTACTAGGATTCAAGGTAGGTGTTGATGGAGGAGTCGAAAGCTGAGAATTTAATTCTAAGACTGATGGGAATGTTGATGAATTAAGGGGAGGAAATGGTGTTTTAGATAAATCTGAAGGGTCAGGGATATTGGTTACAGTGATATATGTTTGAGGGGATTTCAAAATATAATCATCAATTGATGTATTTTCCCTTTGAACTTCTATATCTACAAGAAATTATGGATCTAAAACTGTGTCATCAAGTGCAGTTTCAGACTTATTTCTGAACAAAGAAAGCTCAAAACACTCATCAAAGGAAAGGTCTTCTACAAAAAACCACTCACTGGGCCAGGAGTGGGATCTGAAAATAGGTCTAGGACTTAGTGATCCTTCTTGTCTTCTGACTATTCTTGGAATAAGATTAGGATTTTTAAACACAGGGGGAGGATTTGGATCAGGGTTGGCCCTTGTGTATCTCCTTGAAGCCAGTGTGGTCAAATTTCCACTTTACAATGTTTATTTCAGCCTATCAAACTCTAAACCTCATCATCCAGAGTCCAAGAATTTATATGGAAAATATTAATGGGCTGATCAGTATTTTATGCTAAATTGTCCCCAGTGGAGTCGCCAGAAATGTTAGCACCTAATTTGAAACTTAGGCTGAAAGAAGGTGTTGGGAAAAATACTGAGAGGGGGGGGGGGTGAATCAGTATTTACTGCATACTCAAAAATTTTCACTTTTTCATTCCTTAAAACCCATACGCTACTTTCCTTTAGTAAACTCGCGTATACACGCGGATATCTTTCATGCAACTCGCGTATACACAGAGATCTAATTATGTCATTAGTTCTTTGCTTATATCATTCCATTATTCATTCATCATATGTTCAATAAACAGTAAACATGTGCAGTAAGAACAGAATAAACCATCACACAAAGCATCACACATGAACACCAGGATTTTTAGGTGGAAACCCAAGTCTGGAGAAAACCACCGCTGCAGTTGCTCAGCCTTCAATATTTTATTATAGAGAAAACATCTTACAACATATGTGCTGGTGCAGACTCCTACCAGCACGCAGGCACCCACCTGCGCTCGTTTACCAGCCTCTCCCGGAAGGGAGCTCCAACCCCCTGACTCGTTTACCAGCCTCTCCTGGAAGGGAGCTACGACCCCCTGCTCTCGTTTACCAGCCTCACCTGGAAGGGAGCTACGACCCCCCGCTCTCGTTTACCAGCCTCACCTGGAAGGGAGCTACGACCCCCTGACTGAAGGCTACAACCCTCAGCACCACCTTGGACCACGTTTCATCAATTTTCACACCGGATCCAACAACTTCAATAGAACACCACTTGCAGGCCACATTTCATCATATTTTCAAACTGGACCCTTTCCATACTTTTAAGCACAGTCAACCATGAAACAAATACATATAACTCACTGACAGATATCAGTAAACCAGCAGAACAGATCAGACATTTCTTACCACAGACTTTAGCAAACCCTAGTTTGCATACGCGCTTTCCTTTCTCTGATGTCGCGTATATACGCGCTTCCGTTCACATAAACCCGCGTATACTTCAGTATAAATTATAGAGCTAATTTTATTGCGCATACGCGCTTTATCTTCAGCGAAGCCGCGTATATACGCGCTTCCTCTGCGGCGAACTAGCGTATAGATCTTCAACTATTATAGAGCAGCATACTTCTTCAGATCAGATATTCAGTTCAGATTTACCCTTTTACTTCAGACATATGTTCGCCTCATCTCAGATCTAAGCCTTCCATAAACAGATCTAGCAGATACAAATACATTCCAGATCTAGATATTTCGCTTCATCATTTCTTCATAGGTGCATCATAGATTCAGATCTATTATCAAACCTTTACCCTTTCCATACAGATATACTTCACAGAGAAGTATTCATTCAAGCTCAGACATCTTGCTCCCACACTCATGATTTGCACAATGAATTCCTTCTCTTTATATAGGTTTACCCTTTTTCAATACCATGAGCCCCTTTTTCAATACCATGAGCCCAAAACTACATTACTTCCGATGGTATTCCTGGACGGGGTCTTTTAGACGAATCATTACCTAATACAATGGGTCAATACCATGGTGGTTACCCCTGGTTTTGCACTTTTTGAGCGCTTTTGCCCATACGCGACTTATCACGTTCTTTCCCGCGAGCATACGCGACTTCCCCTAGACATATCCGCGTATGCCTTGAGACATACTCTTTTTATCATAGATCTAGCTCAAACTAAATTTCTTTCTTCATTCCCTTCTGTACTCACTGTAGATACATCAGATTTACTTCATCAAGAACATATTCTATCATGCACAACTTCACCAAGTAAGTTGCCATCTTCTTCATCAAGAGGGTTGCCATTCAATGACAACACTTAGCACCATGTTGCTAACTAACATCAATTCATATCAGATTTACATCATTTACCAAGTCCATCAAGTCAAGAATAACTTCATCAGGTGTATTGCCATCAAGGACAACACATGTCAATAGTATCATGTCTTCATCTTCATTCAGTGGGTTTCCATCAAGGACAACACTCTGCATCATATTGCCAACAATCTCCCCCTTTGGACTTGATGGAAATCACGATGGTGTTTGGTTACCACAACAGATAGGTACATTAAGAATACCATGACACCATGTCACTCTCCCCATTCTTGACACCATTATCTTCATTCAAACACCATGTCACTCTCCCCCTTTGACATCAAGGGCAAAGGGTGGATCAAAAACCAACATACTCTCCCCCTTTTCTCCTCATGTGGAAGAAGCGTTCTGCAGATCTGATATATACTGAAGTGACCAAGCTCCCCCTGAGTTCATGCTGAAGTTTCAAACATATTTTCTAATGAAGTACATGACTCTATGAAAATCCTATCACCAATGACTCATACTTACATCAAAGATCCATCCAAGTGGATTTACATATGAGACTCAACTACCCAACCAAGTGGGTTTACAAATTTGACTCAGCTACCCAACCAAGTGGGTTTACAAAATTTGACACAGCTACCCAACCAAGTAGGTTTATAAATTTATCAAGTCCTTACATGACTGAATATTACAATTGTACATCATGGATCTCTACATGACCTTTTCATCAAACTACAAATATAACTTTAAGACCAACACCAGAAAGTACTCAAGAAAGAGAACATATTTCAGAACCATCATTATGCCAACAATGCATTATACTCAGCAACGCTAATGCTCCCCCTGAATCTGTGCATCCAAGCATCCTTTTCATATGACTAAGGCTCCCCCTTAGTTTGTGCATCCTGAACACTTTAACCAACAAATCATCAAAACATCTTCATCAAATCACTAGAAATAGAATTATGAGAACTGGAACACCACCTGAGATACCAGACAGTATCAGAGATACCAAACAGCACTGCAGCTGTGCTGAGGAGAGCTGACTCCAAACTGAAAAATGTCAGCAATCAGACATACACGGTTTTCTGTGCATGAACTCGCGTATATACGCGACTGTGTTTCAGGAAAACCGCGTATCCAATTCCATCTTCTAAATTTTAACCAGATCTGATCCTCTATGAGAAAAAGACAGTGTTCAGCTTCTTTTGAATGCTTCCATGGACTACAGATAGATAGAACAATGCAGTTGTGTCTTCAAGCGTCATCCAATGGTTGTAGCATAAGCACATTAGTAACCAAGCCTTCATATTCTTTGCAGCATCAATACAATCTTTCCAAGAGATATTATCATACCAAAACAACATCTTCAAATATGTGTCAAGCAATCATCCATGTGGTCCAATATCATCAAGATCTTCAAGATTTAACATGAAGTAACATATGTAGGCAAAAGATCTCAACCATAGTACCAAAGCTCTGCATGATTTATCTCTGACTTCCAACTCATCCATGTGTGAACACAAAAGATACTTTTCAGTAAACCAGGATCAAAATCTCATCATAATAAACCATGTACCAAGTCATCATTAAGTATGAGTATCACAATAATCAAGAATAAGCAGTCATATTGCCAACAATGCAATCATTAGTATTCAACTTGCTGCTCCCCCTGAACTAATGCTCCTCCTTAACTAGTGCAACCTGAATACCTTTATTAGCAAGTCATCAGCAACAATCTATGCATGATCTGTCCTTATCTCAGATTTATAAGACTTTCATCTCAGCAACGAATACTCTTCATCATCAAGCAACCAGGACTCATCCATAATCTTCAACATAAGTAACCAAGTATCATGTCATCATTATTTAAAAATGAGAAATTAAGCTGATATAGAGTTAATAATATAGTTATTAACAATCAGACTGATGCTTCCCCTGAACCTCTGCTCCAGATCTTCAACTAGCATATAAATTCTCTTATCATCAATGCATACGCGACTGTGTCTGATGAAACTCACGTGTATACACGACTTTTGTTAATATAACTCGCGTATGGAAAGTGAAGCATAGAAAAATTTCATCTTCCTTCATTTCCTCCTGAGCTTGTACCTCCTGTACCTGTCCTTTCCACATCAGATGCGCTGTCAGAAGTAAACATAACCAGTATAATCAAATCAACCATGAGAGACATCATACATTGCTCCTCCTGTGACGATACATTACTAAATCTCATAATGTATCCCACATCATTCCTGCAGTCAATAAGAAAAGTCAGCTTCAGAAGCGGATGACTGCAGTAGGGTCTGAATTCCCTACGTTTCTGATCGGTCCTCCTTCTTTTTCCAAATTTGCTTGAGCTTTCCAACCGTGTGCTGAAAATTGTCCACTTTCCCAGATCTGTTCATCCTGCATTCTTTTTCTACATGTCCATACTTGTTACAAGCATAACATCTCATGTGGTCAGAGAAATAAACATAAGAATCATAATGAGTATTTCTATTCTTCCTCCTTTTACAATCAGCTGCTTTATTTCCATACTTGTTACATGAAAAACAATATCCCTTGAAGCTACTAGAGTACCTTTCTGAGTAGAACCTTCTTGTTTGTGGCTGAATTGTTCTGCTTCTGCAATTTGCTGCAACATGCCCATATTTATGACATTTGAAACATTCAACATTATTGAATGATTTCCTTTGAGATTTCATCATTGTTGATTGACCTTTTGTTTCTTTCAACTCTTCAGGTTTTGTATTGACTTCCTTTGAATCTTTAGCACTTCCTTGTGAACTAGATTCTCCTTTAACAGTTTCATGAAAACCAAGACCAAGTTTGATAGAATGAGACCTTTGACTACTAAGAATATTATCCAGAATCTTAGTACTATCTTGAAACCTCAAAAGTCTAACCTTTTCTTCTAATTTACCTTTGAGAATGTTTACCTCAACCTCCAGGGCTTGACATTGCTTTGTCATGCTTTCTTCTTTCCTTCTTCCATCTTCTACTTGATCCTTCAGATTTAGAATCTCTTCTTTCAACTAATTTTCATTTACTTCACATGTTTGTTGCAGCTCTTCATTCTTCTTCTTCGATGCTTTGAGATCTTCTTTCAGAGATATGTTTTCTGCTTCAAGTCCTGCATTCTTCTTATTTGATTTATCCAGGTCTTCTTTGAGGGAAATGATTTCTGCTTCAAGTCCTTCCTTTTCAAATGATTGTAGAGGTTCCTCACTCTGTTGTCGAATAAATTAAAATATCTATAAAGAAATTTACATTCCCGACATGATAAGACAGTTGAAAATGCTGAGCCATCTCATAAATATATATTCCACACTTGGAATCTTCACTCCACTACCATCACATAGATTTGATTTTTAGATTTGATTTTTAATGCAGCCTGTTCATGCGTTTCGTTTTCCCAATTTCATCCACATACATATACACTGTGCCAAATTCTAATTTAACACACGAATTATAAACTGAATCAGTCAAAGCATAATCACCCACTTCAGAATCGAATTTCTCTGTACATATATGTCCAAATAATTACAAAGATTTTCTTCTCTCTGGCCTGATATTTTAATCAGTGGCATTTTCACCCACTCTCTGGCCCATAGGCTTTCACAATTCAGACTTTTTCTCCTTATCTAAATCCTACTCTTCTTTCTTTGAGGCTTTATAATTTATAGAAAATGATTCTGAAACTATTGTGGAGGTAAATCCCCTCTGCGGACAGAGGCAATCCCTACTAGCCCAGACCGGGTCTAGCAACAATCGTTCATGCTATAGTGCAGGTTCCTAATTGCAAATAAACCGACTAGCGATGAAGGCTTACTTGGAATCCAACGTTTTCGCTTGTAGATAAAGTAGCGCTCCCATTCCTTAGCTCTGGCATATCACAATCCTCACGATCTCTCTGATCGGACACTTGCACATGCAAGAAACAAAACAAACGCAAGCGTAAAACCCAGTATATGCAACTATATGTCAGTCAGAGAAGACATAACTCATGATCATCATCAAGAACAAGAGTGGAACCATAACCAATAGTCGCTTATCATTAATTCATCAAAATAAGAATACAACCATGGCTCTGACGCTGAATTCTCCTTCGGAGGGTCATCAACATAACATGTCTCGATAAAGCCTGTCAGGGATGGGACAAGCCTCTCTCTCCGGATGTCTCGACAATAATCTCCTTGCTTGGATTTGGCCTTAAGGGAATGAATCAAGGCTCTTGCAGCATTAGGCTCTTGGGAACTTGGATATTAGCTTGCAAAGGAGATGAGCAAGCTTTTATAGATGGAGGAAGGGGAGTGGGGATCCATATAATCATGGGATTGGCCCTATCCTCAAGGAAGCTTCCATGAGAGGTGGCAAACCACTTCCTCTACATGGAGATCCGGAGCCAAACCTCCCAACTCAAATTATATACCAGTTTATGGATTGGTTAGGACGAAAATTCCGCCATTTATTTTTAAAAAACACTCCTTAAAATGGCCGGCGCGAGTGCGACTCTGAGACAAAGTGCCAATTGGCGCACCCTATTTGAAGGATTTCCCCCATTGGCGCGGGTACTAAACTGGATAGTCGCGCCAATGATGAAAAGGCCATTTTTAGGGTTTTTCACAAGGAGGTGTCTTCAGGGCAATGAAAGCACATGTTCAGAGGGATGTCATGAAGGTGTTTTCAAGTCATGTCATTGCTCACAGGTCACGGAATGAGCCCTCCAATGTGCGGGACGGGGGATTGCAGGGATGGTGACAAATTGCTATGTAACAGATGCCCCCTAAAGCATGAGGCCCAAAGGAGAGAGAGGGGTGAAATGCTTTATGAGAACGTGTCCAACTGAAAACACCGCCGTCAAAAAACCTGCGTAGAGAAGTACAACTGATATCTCAAATACATGATATATACGATGTATGGATGCAGCCATCCATAACAGAGTATGTAATAATCCAGATCCAAGGCATGGACGCAGCCATCCAGCGAGGATCGGTAAATAGACTCAGGTATGGTCACAGCCATCCAATCAGTGAGTCATGTAACTAATCATAATAATCCACAAAATCGTAGCCTGGATTATAACAGGCAGAATCCAGGGTCTTGCGCTCCATCTCGACCCAAAAAAAGTACAAGTTCAAGCATGCGAATAAGTGAGCTGAAGTCGAACATGCAAGAACATCGTCTGATTACCAGCCAATGATGAAAGTTGTTAACAGACGCGAGAGGTACCACCAATGATGACAATGGCCCTCAAGGTACTATAGGTACAATCTACGGCATGTGAATCAATGAGCTGGCGCTGAACACCCATAGAATCACTCGATTGGAGGCCAATGATGAAAACCTTGCGTCGAATGCGAAAAACCTGCCATTGAGGCATGCAAGCTCTAAGGTACCAGAAGGGAGTCTCGAGATCAGCTTCCTAGATAATGAGCTGAAGTCGATAGGAAGTGACCTTGATCGAAGGTGGGCCATAGTGTTTCCCACATCATCGACGCAAGACAGAGGAACAATAATGTTTTTGTGAATCACGATCAAATAAGAATCAGAGGAAGGTTGGTACTTGCAGAGGTCAACTTCTCTTGAACATATGGCGGCACGACAATGAGTTTGGCAGTATTTGACATCAACGGATCAGAGGTCATGGCGATGAGGCAAAGAGCAGATGAGAGGTAAAAAAGGATTACCAAAACCCACGGAGGCAAGTGAACAAACGAGATGAGATATCCCCAACCAGACACGAATGCAAACAAGTGCCATGTTCAAGAGCGAAATACTGCCAACATGACAATGATGTTGGTTCCATTTTCCCACCATTTCTGGCGAGTACCTCTTTATTTTTACACAAGCTTGAAGAGGATACCACATGCTTGTTGTATAAGTCCATCCTAGTACATTTAACGAGCCCTAGGAAGGAGGAACTCGGATATCGTCATTTTGACTAAATCCAATGTCATCAGGTTTTAACGAGTCTGAAAAAGGAAGAACTCGGCATCTTTTCATATTTAGAGAGTTTGAAAAGACAACAGAAAAGTAAACTCCAACGGTCCCTTTTCGTAAATAGTCGCCCAGACCCGAAAAGGTAGAAAACAAAATCCGAGAGAACCTCCTAGTCGCGATAGTCTAAGGTATTCCTTTTTCGTAAATAATCTATCCCAGCATGAAAAAGGGGTAAACGTATACGGGGTAGATGTCGTTTCGTAACCACTTTAACGAGATTAAAACGACAAGTAACTCGGCAATCTTTTCATGTTTAGAGAGTTAGAAAAGAGCTGAAAGATGACTCCTCCTGGAGGAACAATTGGTATAAAGGGTAGCAACTGGTTCCGGTAATGGTGGAACTGCCCAAAACATGATAAAAGTCAAGAGGCTGGCTAACAAGACCACTCATCGTAGCGGTTCCTCAGGAACATGTAAAACAACCAAGTGAAGGCATATGATCGGCCAAGCAGATAATGACGATGGAGTGAGAAAACCAAGGCTCATCTAGAAAAAGCAGGCTGATAAAATGGAAATCACAAGAGGTAAAATGGGAAAGGTTTCATTTTTACACAATCTTGAAATCCGGAAACTTTTCTTGAAGTTGGTTTCATTTTTACACAAGCTTGAAACAAAGATAAAATATGCTTGAAGTTGGTTTCATTTTTACACAAGCTTGAAACAAAGATAAAATATGCTTGAAACTGGTTTCATTTTTACACAAGCTTGAAACGGAAACAAACTATGCTTGAAAAATTAAGCATGCCCCCAGCATGGTGACTCAATTTGAGGTACATGCCCTCCAAGCTTCATTCCATATGAAAGGCAGATTGAGTGAAGGTTCAAGTTACGAGATCAAGAGAAAGACTCGACTGGGATTTTACGAGATCCAAACAAAGACTCGAATTGAACAGAAACGTGTTTCATTATTTTACCAAGGTTGACACATTAAAAGAACTATCCTTAGGACACCTTGTTTCATGGTTTAAGGAGCTTGACACAAGAATATGAACTATGCTCCAACAACCTTGTTTCATTTTTTAAGAAGCTTGACACAAGGAAATGAACTCTGCTCCAAAGAGCTTGTTTCATTTTTTAAGGAGCTTGACACAAGAAAAATGAACTCTTCTTCGACCGAATTCATCATAATGAACAAGAAGTCGTTGCTTCCAAGAGTTCCACTCCCGATGGAAGGAAAACATCCTGGAAGTCAGGACCCAATGCCCCCAGCACCTGATGCATAATGGCACTATCACTAGGTACAGACACGGGGTAGGTAGCCACATAGTTGACCTGCGGTGAGGCAGATACAATGGGTGGATAAAAACTAGGAAGGGATGATGGCGGACCAATTGCCACATCAGGACCAAAGAACGAAAGTTGATCAATGGTCACGATCCGTCCTTCATGCGGAAAACATACGACACGAAAAAGGGAGGAGACAAGTACTCCCATGGCATAAGTGTAATTGCGCCCCAACAACAGCTTGAAATCCAAGGGGCCTGGAACAACCATCACGTCCATATGGACGGTTTTACCTCCCAAAGTAACAGGTAACCTTGGAAGGATCCCTAAGGGTTGACTCGTTCTTCTGTTAAATGCCAACAGATTCTGCGTAACAGGTGCAAGCGGCGGCGAGCCAAAAGCTTGCCAAGTAGTTGAGGATAGAACACTAACAGACGCACCTTCGTCTATAATGGTGCTGGGTACGACCAGACCAAAAGCCTGTACTGTGATCTCGAAAGGCACATAAGACGGAAGGCGGTATCCTGCAAATCGACTCCAATCAAAGGAAGCGACCAAACTACTTGGAGGGGCTACCATCGAACTGAGATGGTCTGCCCCTGGTGTTACGGAAGAAGAAGGAGCATCCTCCACGACCTCCATCTCGAAGGCAGGAGGAGTATCCTCCGGGACCTCCATCACGGGAGGCGAAGAAGCAGCTTCTTGGGATATGAGGATAGGAGAATCTTTCTCCAAGTCCGAAGAATATGAAGAAACAAGAAGAACCTAAGGGATGTGAGATGCACTCTCAACGGAAAAGACCTCGTGCACCATAGACGAGGCCAGTTCAATTGATCCCACGACCAATGCTTGGTCAGGAACGAATTTCTAAATTTTAATTTTCGAGGGAGCGGGATCGACCAAGGATGACTCTTGACCAATCGTAGGATCAGCTGGTGGAGGACTCAAAGAAAGCGGTTTGTAACCAGCCGGAAGGCATGGCACAGAAACAGCCGAGTTGTCCAAAACTCGCTTGGCTTCATCCATATATGGACAAAGATGAATGGCATGGTGCCCTTCACACAACTTACAGGGATTGGTGAGCTTACCCTGCTTCTTATGAGCCTTACCAGCACCAGTTGAAGGCGTGCCCCCAACCTGACTCCTGGAAGCCATAGGCAATGGCGGCGACCGTTGGACCATAGTTTGAGCACCTTGGCAATGCCAGGGCAATCTCGAAGAAGATGGTTTCCCTGACACAACATGCAAGGGAACTTGAATTTCCATGGAGGGTTGGGAGGTTTATCAAGAGGAGACGTTTCAGAAGCAGCAGCTTTAGCCTCTCTCTTATTGGACTTCTTCTTCTTCTTCTTAGCCACCTGGTTATTCAAATCCAGACTTTCACTAGGCAAAGTAGAAGAGGAGGACGCAGAAACAGGCGAAGAAGGGGAGAGGTCCACCTTGGAATCAACATGATGTTGTTCAGGTGGAGGAACTGATTGAACAGTAGCTGAGACTTTCGGGACCATAGAGGTTGAAAACAACCAAACAGGCAACCCAACAGTTAACCCAGGAAGGGACAATGTTGCCATGTAAGGAGCACCAACATTTCCAAAAGGAGGAAAAGAACCCAGATTCCCATCGGAGGGGATTCCTTGGTTGGTGAACTCTGAAAAAGTTGCCATCAACTACTCAAAACCACACACGGGCTAAAAACCAAGGCACACAATCAAACGACCAACAAGCAAACTCTAAAAGGACATGTGATCGCGGGTGATTTATTTTACCACATTGAAACTTAGAAACTTCATCGTTTCATGTTTTAAGAGTCTAGAAACAGATGAAAGATGACTCTATCTCTTTCAGTTTTGAAGCAAGCATGAAAGGACAAGCGCTTGGTGATCTTTTCAAATTTAAGGAGTCAGAAAAGATCAAAATGACTACTCAGGAATTATAGGCAAAGGGTGTACCAAATAACCGTGAACTGCAATATACACCTTGGTTTCAAAATGAAAGAGAAATCAACCAAGGACTTGACGTACGTGCAGGAAATCTCCCCAAATGTTGTGTCTGGTGTATCACGGGTATAGGGCGGCAGACTCGGCTTCCTATGGATAAAGGATAGAAACCTAGTGGGGTCTCCCTTTATATACACACGACGTGTACGGGGAGCACAAGTCCGTACTAGTGCCGTCTAAAGCCAAGAGGTGAACGACAAATACTTAGGTTTAACGACGCCTCTAACACATCTCTAGCCTAGACCCTAAATGTTATCTTTCTGGGTTAATGTTTCAATGTTGCCGTAGTGTAAATTGAATAGATTTTAAGGTTTATCTTCCAATTATATTTCGCCTTTCAAAACAAGGTCCTAACGAATGTCATCCTACAATCTCCTATATGCAGCTATATGATAAAAGAAATCTTTCAATTCGATGAATTCTATCTAGTTAAGGGAAGAGCTTCAAACACTGATGCAACAAACAACAACACTATAAACGAAATTTTTCCAAACTAGATGACTTTCATTATCCAAAATTAATTTCAAACATTCAATCATGCGAATAATGCAATGTAATCTATGCAAAATCCTCTTTTCTGAAAACTATGCAATTGTAATCTATGCACAATTTCCTTTTCCTTTTCAAATTATACGAATGCACTCAATGAATTCTTCGATGAAATGAGAATCTACTTAATGCATGCTTTTAATAAAAGAGAATGCAATCGAAGCGATTTCTAGTTTTCAATCATTAAACAATGTAATCTAAGTTCAATGATGGATCTCAAAAAATACTTTTCAATGCAATGTGATCTAATGCATTTTAACGAAAAGTAAACTATGAGATGAAAACTAAATGAACGCAAATCTCCTTAATGAAAGGATGAAGGCAAAAGGGATGCAAACAAACACTAAGAATGCAATTGTTGTTTCAAATCACTTTGTAACGAAATTCCTCAAAAGGTGGAAAAACACAGAGAGGAATTCTAAAGCATGAGATCAAAACAAGGCATTCATTCCCTTTTACATCAAACAATCATAGAAAGAAGACATTTCAAACAATGAGCAATGTAATCTATGCTCATACAATGAAAAGACCGGAAGGGAAAGACACACTGGTGAAGGATTTAGGGAAAAAATATCAATTTTCAAACACCCTGAAATTGGCCCGACTTTGTCATTGACAACTAGCGCCAACTGGCGCGACTTTCCCACTGAAAACTAGCGCCAATTCCCAATTGGCGCGGGTTGCTAACTGAAAACAAGCGCCAACGCCTGAAAATGAAAAAAAAAAAAATTTCTCCCAACCAAGACCAGATTCACCACTTCAGGCAGGATCTAAAACAAACCCAGAAGCAAAGTACTGACCAAAAGAAACTTCCGAACAAGGGTAAACCCTAACACCTACAGGAGATGGCGTGACTGTCTGGCTGTAATCCGCGCTAGACAGGGAATGGCGCGAGTGATGAACTGGCAAACTGCGCCAACTGGCGCGACTGTCAGGGCTAAACTCGCACCAATCAAGCCAACTATGAAAAAGTGAAAATTCGGAAAAGCAGAGGTCAGATATGATCCTCTGGGGCTGAACCAAAAGCCAAACACAAAAAGAGCCAGCCAAAAGAGCCGATCAAGCAAGCAGAATCAAGAAACAATCGAAAAGACAAGACAATACTCTAAGTGTTCAGTTCATAAATTAAACCGGAGATTGACTGAAGCAGCTTTGATCTACTTCGCTAATGCAAAGCAATAACGTTTCGAAGGCTATCTGGCTAACTTCAGGCTCCGTCTGTAGCTTACAAAGTAGAACAACAACAAGCTAGACGTCCCCAGCGGAGTCGCCAATTTGTTGTGGAGGTAAACCCCCTATGCAGATAGAGGCAATCCCTACTAGCCCAGACCGGGTCTAGCAACAATCGTTCACGCTATAGTGCAGGTTCCTAATTGCAAATAAACCGATTAGCGATGAAGGCTTACCTGGAATCCAACGCTATCGCTTGTAGAGAAAGTAGTGCTCCCGTTCCTTAGCTCTGGCAGATCACAATCCTCACGATCTCCGTGATCAGACACCTGCACACGCAAGAAACAAAACAAACGCAAGCGTAAAACCCAGTATATGCAACTATATGTCAGTCAGAGAAGAAATAACTCATGATCATCATCAAGAACAAGAGTGGAACCATAACCAATAGTCGCTTATCATTAATTCATCAAAAGAAGAATACAACCATGGCTCTGACGCTGAATTCTCCTTTGGAGGGTCATCAGCAGAACGTGTCTCGATAAATCCTGTCAGGGATGGGACAAGCCTCTCTCTCTGGATGTCTCGACAATAATCTCCTTGCTTGGATTTGGCCTTAAGGGAATGACTCAAGGCTCTTACAGCATTAGGCTCTTGGGAACTTGGAGATTAGCTTGCAAAGGAGATGAGAAAGCTTTTATAGATGGAGGAAGGGGAGTTGGGATCCCTATAATCATGGGATTGGCCCTATCCTCAAGGAAGCTTCCATGAGAGGTGGCAAACCACTTCCTCTACATGGAGATCCGGAGCCAAACCTCCCAACTCAAATTAGATACCAGTTTATGGATTGGTTAGGACGAAACTTCCGCCATTTATTTTTTAAAAGCACTTCTTAAAATGGTCGGCGCGAGTGCGACTCTGAGACAGAGCGCCAATTGGCGCGCCCTATTTGAAGGATTTCCCCCATTGGCGCGTGTACTGAACTGGCTAGTCGCGCCAATGATGAAAAGGCCATTTTTAGGGTTTTTCACAAGGAGGTGTCTTCAGGGCAATGAAAGCACATGTTCAGAGGGATGTCATGAAGGTGTTTTCAAGTCATGTCACTGCTCACAGGTCATGGAATGAGCCTTCCAATGTGCGGGACGGGGGATTGCATGGATGTTGACAAATTGCTGTGTAATAGAAACCAATTTTGGTTTCAAATCCTTTATATTCTCAACAAAATCCTAAATATCCTCTAAGTCCTCATTTGACTCAACTAATCCCTAAGGATCCTCTCTCATCCACAAAATCATGAAACAAATTCCTAATCTATGATTTACATTTAATTCCCAAATCTTCCAATTCCTAATTCTCTCATGTTCTCCAACATTCGGGAACTTTTACAAAATGACTCAAGAATTGATTAATTCCTATTATAAATGTCTCACTTAATTCACTCAAGATATTAAAATTAGTACAATTTAATACATAGGAAACCATTTTTTTTTTAAACACAAAACCCCTATGTCTATTTAAATTAAAAATAATTTTCTGAGCCTAATGCTCCTGCATCAGATGTGGTGTAGTGGAAATGTTTGCGCATTGTGTGGGAGAGGTCATGGGGTCGAGCCCTGACCTCCGCTCGACCTTCACCATAATATTTTTACACCACAATGTAATCCAACCTGGCGGGCACGTGGTAGCCCCAGGCTGTGCCACGTGTCCTCACCTGGTTGGTCCTTCAACCTCCAATAAAACCTTGACAATGAACCAAAAATTTCAACCAACCACAAGTTGACACTTTTCAACTCCTCATTCGACCAGAGAAAAAGTCAACTTGACTAAAATTTGACCCTGCACAGTGAACTTCCACGACAACAGTACGAACTACTAACTGGGCATATGATTGTCTATTTTTTTTAAATTTACGTGTTTGGAAAAGCAGATAGAAGTCATTTCTGAGAGCATACAGTGACCATTTTTGTGAAACGAAGTGCGCCAAAATCAAGACAACGAGCACTACACGGTTGTTCAAGTTTGGAGCGATTATGAAAACTTTAATTTTTGAGCTCCTAATCAAGAATAAATCCAAATGTATGAAGGAACTAGAAACGAGCACTACATCTCCTATGCAAGAATATGTATTTACATTGATGTATCAGGGGCACTACCAGAAGCCATATTGCTCAACTATAGGGATGACATCTGGACGAAAAACATTGATTATGAGTATATACCTTTCAGATGAAAAAAGTGCCATGAGCATGGGCACCTCTTCTGTGAATGCCCTAAAAAAAAGCACCAGCAGTTGAAGACCATACCAGCACGAAGAAGGATTATCAGGGATACACTAAAGTCAGAAACAATAACAAACATAGTAAAAGAGCATACATAAAGAAATATCAAGTCAGGGTAACTCAACATAACAAATATGAAGTTATGAACACTACATAGGAGGAACTAGCCCCTTACAACACTATAGAAGAACAACACAAGAAGCAAGAATATTCCTCAGAAAACAACCATCTAGATGTTGAAGCTATGGAACATAGCATGAATGAAAATGAACAAAATCAGGAAGATACAGAGATGGAGCAAGCATAGGAAACATCCACCCCAGAGGAAAATGCGATAGAAGAGGTTCTGGAGGGAGTAGACCTCCAAAAAATTGCAAAATAATGGTAAAAAAATGGCATAGAGGCCATCCCAAAAGATCAAATCCAAAAAATCAAAGAGGAATTCCTGTTACAAGAGGGTATGAATCCAATCTCCGAACAAAACTCCATGGGAAAAGAAGCAGGAAAAGGCATCCTAGCTAATCTAATTGCAGGACAATACTTCCTAAAGGTACCTAATAGAAAGCATGGCTGGAAACACACCAGTCAAGTCCTTCGAGAGCTAGGTTCCCGCCTCATCAATGAAGGAAAGGTAAGAGCTATGACCCTACCCCTAAAAGTTTTCAATGATTTTCACTTCTTGGAATATAAGGGGACTCAATAGTCCAGGAAAAAAAATGATCCTGAAAAATAGAATAGCATCTAATAAAATGGATATTATTTTGCTCTAAGAAACTAAGAGTGACCTAGAAAGCATGGATATGGTTAAGAAAACCTGCTTCAAAAAATACAACCATGCTGCAATCTCAGCTAATGGCTCTGCAGGTGGCATAACCATTATTTGGAAGAACTCTCTATTCGAGCTCACTGATTGTTGGCCAAATAAATCAATCTTGCAGACAAGATCAATCTCCCTAGTATCAGAAGATAGTCTAGCAACAAACAGACAATTAAATCTATCTTTCTCTAGATATATCACAATTTATAAGTAAATGCTACAAAGGTGTTACGATCCTACCTTGATCCAACGCTTGTTTGTAGTAGTCGTCCTTCAGTTGCTCAAAAGATTTATCTTCGAAGATATGCAATCACAAACAAAAAAACATCAAATAACACCTACATAGCATATATTCATAAATCATATCTATTATGTTGATCAAGGAATCCATAAAATAAACAATCAAATGACAGCTTATTGAGAAAAACAAACTTATTTGTATTAATTTTGAAATAGTAGAAGAACCTTACAACCTTTTCAGCCTTGATGTTGAACAGGTCTTCCTGGGGTCTGAAGTAGGAATTTCCTTTACTCCGACAAGCCTTGGACTCTTCCAACCGAGATACATACAGGTATGTAATCTTCCCTCATAAAATCTCAGCTAAAGGAGTCTAAGTTCCAACAACACTTTACCTCAAATAACACTAAAGCTTGAACTCATCAATTGTTTGTTGTAACCCTTTGAGGCTACCCTATGCCTCTTTTTATAGTGTAAAGGAGGAGGTTAAAGTTCCACCTATGAAGGGATAGAATCCTCCTTCAAAGGGATAAGCTCCTCACATCAAGGGGTTAGCTCCTTAAGGCATGGGATACATGAACCCGAAAAGAGCGGACTTGCCACCGCAAGATTCCTTCCAGAAGCTTCTAAAAATGAATGAAAGTGATATTTTTTAGTTTACTTGTGCCCTTTTAATATTTTACAGGGGTCCGCACCCTTAACACAGATAAAGTGTGGTCAGGTACGCAGGAGACATGACCAGTAGGTGCGAGACCGCAGGTAAGACAAAGAGAAAGTGCGATACTGGAGTTTTAGAGACTTTTGAGAGCTTTCCTCTTATTTTTAAGGCTTGAAATGAGGAACTGATGTTTTATCCTTGAAAAGGAGGAAAATATGAGTGATAATGAGCTCATACAGATAGCATAATGTCAAGGCGACAATTTTCAATGCAACAGATTGCCCCCTAAAGTGCAAAGTCTGTAATAGATGAAGATAGAGTCTGTCATGTATGAAGAGTAAAGTACTTTATCATTTCAAGGATCATCTTGTGGACACCCCAGTCGGAACCTGTAAAAACATTCAATTCAAAATATATATATGTAGACATATCATCGCTGAGGTAGGCATTCCCATACTCAGGTCAAAACTAGCTAAAAAATTGACTTAAACTATTCTGATACATGAATGATTTTTCAATACATCAACAGTATAGACATGTGTAGAAACAGTATGGACGCAACCATCTGTTTATGAATATTCCACTGTATAAATAAATAACAAAATTCATCGT
The DNA here is from genome assembly GCA_034641835.2 of Pinus albicaulis. Taxonomy (NCBI): domain Eukaryota; kingdom Viridiplantae; phylum Streptophyta; class Pinopsida; order Pinales; family Pinaceae; genus Pinus; species Pinus albicaulis. The sequence continues at coordinate 1,635,580,776 of CM076581.1, read as the reverse complement.
AGCCTGGATGGTAGAAACTAGATCCAGGGTCTTGATTTCCGCTTCTCGAACTAGTATGATTCTATCCATTTGAATGAATGTGTCGAAGTCGAACATGGTAGAAACCGCTTGATTACCAGTCAATAATGTGAACTATTAACAAGTGTGAGAGTAACCAACAGTAATGTCAATGGTCCTCAAATTAATCAGTACAATCCATGAAATGTGAATGAATGAGCTGAAGTCGAACATTTCACGGAATCATCCAATCGAAGGTCAATGATGCAATCTATCGTCGAAGGCGAGAAACCTGCCATTGAGGCATGCAGATTTCTAGATCGACTTCCTAGATAAGGAGTTGTCGTTGATAGAATGTGATTCGTCGTAGGCAATTCTACAAAACGAAATCATAGATCAAGTTTTAAAGAAATATCTTGGCAAAGACTGACTCAGGTATGGTCAAAATGGATGACAGATATTCTGCAGATGAATGGTTTGTTTGAACTGTCCTCTTGAACACATAACGACACTGTAGATAGCTTGGTGACAATTGACCCAAAGATAATACCCAGAAACCGGCTGAAGACTTTCAATATGGTTTGATTAACTGTTAGGCAAAGGATTTTCCCAATCCAGGTGAATAAAAGTCTCGTGTTCAAGAGTGGTTAACGGTTTTCCGAAAATCAAAATGTAACAAACATGTTCGTTTTTCTCTCTTTTCCCCCACCATTTCTGGCAAGTACATCTTTATTTTTGACAAGCTTAAGGAGGATACCATTTGCTTGTTTATAAGCTCATCCTTCGGATGAGTCCAAATTAGTTTAAAATTTGAACCCTAGGAAGGAGTGGTTCGTTCCTGTTTAAAATTGAACAGGTCCTTTACTGTTAGATTTTAACGAGTCCAGTATAGGAGAAACTCGGTGTTTTTCAATTTTAGGGATTCAGAAGAAAAAACATAAGAAAACTCCATGGGTGTACTTTTTCATAAATTTAGTCTCTTGAGCCCGAAAAAGGATAAAATAATGCGGGAGAGAACTCTATTGACCGTAATTAGTCAACGTATACCTTTTTCGTAAATAGTCCATTTCAGTCCGTAAAAGGGGTAAACTTATACTGAAAGGATGATCATTCATTTATTTTAATGAGTTCGAATAATCAAGTGCTCGGCAATATTTTCAATTTTCGAGAGTCTGAAAAGGGCTTAAAAGAGGACTCCAAGGTTTCGCTCTTTCGTAAATTTTTGAAAGAGTCCGAAAAAGTGATAAAAGTATGCTTTGTAGTTTCAATTTTTTCTGTAAATTTTAACAAGTTTGAAAAAGTGATAAAAATGTACTCATATGGCCGACTTTCAATTTAATTTACGAGTAGGAAAAGACGGAAAGAACTCAAAATTTTTCATGTGTTTTACGAGAATGAAAGATAACAAAATAATCTCGTGATTTTCATGAGTTTAACGAGTCTTGAAAATAATAACCGAAATGGACTCAAGATAGGTTTCATTTTTACAAAAGCTTGAAACAGAGAAAAACTATGCTTCAGATAAGTTTTAATGCCCCCTAAGCGTAACTGCTAGAGCGCATGCCCCCCCAGCTTCATTTCATTCAACTAAATAGATTACTAGTAATTAATAGCTGGATGGAATGAAGGTTCATTTACAAGATCATATGAAAGACCTGACCTAAAACTGTAAGAAAATTATGCAAAAAATAAAATAACTAACATAAATATATGACTTAACATTTACGAGATCTAGTCAAAGACTCAACTCAATTAGGGGAGGATTTGTTTCATTTTTTAACGAGCTTGACACAGGAAAATAACTATGCTCATGGCAACGTGTTTCATTTTTTAACGAGGTTGACACAGTAACAAGAACTATCCTCACCTACATGTTTCATTTTTTAACGAGGTTGACATAGTAACAAGAACTTTCCTCTTGATCCACTGATTCATTTTTAACGAGGTTGACACAGTAAAAGGAACTTTCCTCATACGTGATTCATTTTTTTACGAGGTTGACTCAGTAACAGGAACCATCCTCAGCTACATGTTTCATTTTTTAATGAGGTTGACACAGTAAAAGGAACTTTCCTCTTGATCCACTGATTCATTTTTAATGAGGTTGACACAGTAAAAGGAACTTTCCTCATACCTGATTCATTTTTTTACGAGGTTGAATCAGTAACAGGACCCATCCTCAAAAAATATTTATTTCTAATCTATTAATCTACTCTCAACAGTCTACCTACTGATTCATTTTTTAATGAGGTTGACATAGGAAAAGAACTTTCCTCATACCTGATTCATTTTTTAACGAGGTTGACTCAGTAAAAGGAACTATCCTCTGACCAAATGATTCATTTTTTAATGAGGTTGACACAGTAAAAGGAACTATCCTCGTAAGAATCTATTTCATTTTTTAACGAGGTTGACACAAGAAAAGAACTTTCCTCTTGGAAGCTTGTTTCATTTTTTTAACGAGCTTGACACAAGAAAAGGAACTATGCTCTCGACTAACTAATTCATTTTTTAATGAGGTTGACACAGTAAAAGGAACTATCCTCACACTCACTGATTCATTTTTTAACGAGGTTGACACAGTAAAATGAACTCTCCTCACAGGCCACTGATTCATTTTTTAACGAGGTTGACACAGTAAAAGGAACTATCCTTGGACTCACTGACTCATTTTTTAATGAGGTTGAAACAGTAAAAGGAACTCTCCTCATGGGCCACTGATTCATTTTTTAATGAGGTTGACACAGTAAAAGGAACTATCCTCTCCAGAATTCTTGATCATGGCTTCCAAATAGAAGAAACACATGTCAAGGGACACACCTTGATCATGGCTTCCAAGAGGTCTTCGTCAGATGGAAGAACAGTTCTATGAAAGGAACACATGTAAAGGGAATCCAAAGGGATAAGAACACCATGTTCAAATAATCCCATAGAGTTTTCCATGTTAATTACTGAATCTAAGTCAAAGGAAGTCGAGAAAATAGTGAGAGGATCACTTGCATCGGTAATTGAAAACATGGAACTGGTTGCCACATAATTAACCTGTGGCGGGGTAGATACCACTTTAGTATCAGGAACATTTAGGGGTGTCGGATTATTGGTAGTAGAATCAAGACTAGCGAATGAAAGCTGGTCTACAGTCATAATGTTTCCATTTTGAGGGAAAGACCTCACGCGAAAGAGTGTCGATACGACAACTTTCATCACATAGACATAGTCTCACCCAAGGAGTAAATTGAAATCCAAGGGGCCTCAAACTACCATAATATCAATACAGATAGTTTTACCTTCCAAATTAATAGAAAACTTAAGAAGGATCCCTAAAGGTTCACTAATGGTTTTGTTAAAATCTTTCAGATTCTGCGTAACAAGCACGAGCTGAGGGGAACCCAAAGCTTTCCAAATAGTTGAGGATAAAATACTAACAGAAGCACCTTCATCTACATGTGTGCGGTGTATGCTCCTACCACCAACTTTCACAATGATTTGGAAAGGGATGGAGGAAGGAAGACAAGGTTCTATCAGTCTATTCCAATCAAAGGAAAAGACCTCAGTATTTGGAGGGGGTTCTGTAGAAACAGGTGAAATGCCCCCTGGCGTAGAAGAATATGATGTAACAAGAAGAACCTGAATGGTATGAAGTTCACTCTCTTCAGGGAGAGTGGGATAGATCGAATGTGAAATTGAATCGACCACTTCATCAACTAATGGATCATCAACCTGAGTGATATGAGTTTCACTCTTCAATGGAAGAGTGGGATCGACTGTAATTGTAATAATATCAATCACTCCATCAATTGATGGTAGGTTGGGAGAAAGTTGACGGTAACCAGTTGGAAGTTCTTGATGTGCACAATTTTGAGGCTTCATCTATGTGAGTGAAAATGTGAGTTTGATGACTCCCTTTGCATAACCTACAAGGAAACCTAACTTTACCCTTTGTCCCAGGAACCTGACTATCACTGTTTGATGGATCAACAGAAAGTTGATGGGATTTTTCTGACCATATTTCCAAGACCTTTGCAATACCAGGACAATTGATAAGGAACAATGCTTGCAAGGGAATTTGGGTTTACGATGCATGTTGGAGGTTACCTCAACATTACTAACACTTACATCCATGGTTGACTGGTTAACTTCTTTCTTATCTTTCTTCTTCTTCTTCTTCTTCTTCCCTTTCTTCTTCTTCTTAGTCACTTGGTTACTAGCGTCAAGGCTTTTACCAAGCGAAGAGGAAGAAAGGGAGGAATACATATTGGGTGAAGAAGGTAAAGGGTCAACTGAAGGTTGGTGATCTTGAGATGATGAACTCTGTTGAGGTGAAGCATTCGGTTGAGGTGGAACAATTGGAGTATTCGGGGCCAACGAAGTTGAAAATAACCATATTGGTAAACCTATTGTAAATCTAGGTAATGACAATGTAGCCATATAAGGAGGACCAACATTTCCAAAGCAAGGAAAAGTACTAGGATTCTCGTTAAGAGGAGTTCCTTGGTTGGTAAATTTTGGAACAATTTCCATTATATTCAACTTCAGTGAATTTTATTAACAATTTAAAACAAAATTAATAATTCACAATTCACACCTAGCAATTAAAATTCATAATTCACACCTATGGTCTCTAAAAGTAAAAACAAACAAATTAACACGCGCTATCAAATCTAGGAGTCAAACCACACACAAACAGTAGATTCCCGCACTAAAAACACTAGTTGGTGATGAAATCCAACATCGTATAATTTTAATGCAGAAATGGCGGTTGGAACAGTTACCCCGAAAACCTGCTTAATGAAACGGACCAGTGCAAGTTTCTCCACCATGCCATCTCGAGGGAAGATAACCCTCCGGAGAGTTCAAGTGAGTCTAGCCGACGTATGTTCCAGGTACAGTGGGATCTTCCCTCCACCATCACCTTGGGAAATAATCCTATATATTATGGCCACTAAGGTCACCAACAGGAACAAATATACCTCGGGGAACAGTCTACGATCCGATACACACGCAAGGGCATAGTAACAAAGCTCAATCCCCTTGAAGGCTCCTTGACATAATCCAAGGTTTACTGACAAGTGACCCCAGGCTCCTCAACATTGGTCAATCCGAGGTTTACCGTTGTTAATACATGTATATCTTCTATCATTACCAATGAGGAAGGATTGATTACCTCACTGGTTCAGATATGATCTCGTGCTTGACTCCTTTAGGAGGAGCTTCCTAGAGCATACATGCTACTATTGGAATTTTTCCTACCACAAGATCGACTACTTGTTTGTTTTACTGTCTTGGAGAGTTAACTAAAACCTATTCCAAGACACTAGCCTAAGCTATGTTGGTGGAAAGAGCCCTGAAAATGTTAAAAATTACTAGATGAATTTTACTAAGCGATGTTTTATTTAGGTTGTTATTGCTCAAAGGGTAAATAGATATGAAACCGATGTTGTTATGACCCGACCAAAAACTGAATGCAATCAAATATGATAATGTAATATTTTCAATTCGATGAATCCTAACTAAAGTAGGGAAAGAATTTCCATTCACTTCCAACAATGCAAAAATTGATCAAAAAGAGAAAATATAACAAACCTTCTAATGCACTAATTTCATCAAGAAAAACTAATGCTAATCAATTCCATATTTTTTTATTTTTGTGTTTTTAAAACAAGCATAAAAACATGTAAATTCAAATTAAAGAAAACTGATCTAAATCTACGATTGATTTTTCAAAATGTAAACTATGCAGTTGTAATCTATGCACAATTCACTTGAAACGTATGCAAATGTAATCTATGCACATTTTTCATTCATATTCTGAAAATGATAATTCTAATTATGAAAATGTGATCTATGCAAGAGAATTCTCAAACACAATATGATTCTAATGTAATCAAAGAACCAATCAAGTGTAAGTAAAGAAAATTGGGTGAGAGTTCCAAAGATCAAAAAATAAAAACACTCAAAGGCGATTAACACTCATACACAATTTAGCCCCCCCGGGTGAATGAGGGGGGAAGTGTTTTGTAAAAACAAAACAAAAAAGATGCAAAATTGTGAAAAGACCGAGACAAACCTCCAAGTAATGACCAAAGGAAATCAAATTAATAATTTCTCAAAAAGAGACTCAAAACACCCAATTAACTTAACGAAGATTGATGAGATGAAAAATTTGTTGAAAGAAACTCGTAAACAAGGCTTTTTGATAGAAAAATACAGATCTGGGTAGATCCTAAGAATCCTAAATGAAATCTAAACTCAAACTGGAAGGAGAAATATTAAGTTTTTCAAAAATTGATAGGGTCCGCAGGCTCCAGAGTAAACAAGTGCAGTCCTGCACTAGTTACTCAAGGAAAGTGCGGAGATGCCTGCACTGCGTCTGAAGACAAAGTGCGGTCCCCATAAAACTTCAAGAAAAACAAAAAAATTCTTAAAACTTTTGAAAGCAAAGTAAAACTAAGCTACCCAAGCCAATATACGTCAATCAAAAATTAGAAAAAACCATTTTCTCAAGTCAAAATAAAAGAAAAACCAAAAATCAAATTCTTTCCCCAGTATGGTCGCCAATTTGTTGGCCGGATAAATAGATCTTGCGGACAAGATCGATCTCCCTAGTATCAAAAGATAGTCTAGCAAAAATAGACAATTAAATCTATCTTTCTCTAGATATATCACAATTTATAAGTAAATGCTACAAAGGTGTTATGATCCTACCTTGATCCAACGCTTGTTTGTAGTAGTCGTCCTTCAGTCACCCAAAAGAGTTATCTTTGAAGATCTGCAATCACAAACAAACAAACATCAAATAGCACCTGCATAGCATATATTCATAAATCATATCTATTATGGTGATCAAGGAATCCATAAAATAAACAATCAAATGACAGCTTATTGAGAAAAACAAACTTATTTGTATTAACTTTGAAATAGTAGAAGAACCTTACAACCTTTTCAGCCTTGATGTTGAACAAGTCTTCCTAGGGTCCGAAGCAGGAATTTCCTTTACTCCGACAAGCCTTGCACTCTTCCAACCGAGATACATACAGGTATGTAATCTTCCCTCATAAAATCTCAGCTAAAGGAGTTTAAGTTCCAACAACACTTTACTTCAAATAACAATAAAGCTTGAACTCATCAATTGTTTGTTGTAACCCTTTGAGGCTGCCCTATGCCTCTTTTTATAGTGCAAAAGAGGAGGTTACAGTTCCACCTATGAAGGGATAGAATCCTCCTTCAAAGGGATAAGCTCCTCACATCAAGGCGTTAGCTCCTTAAGGCATGGGATACATGACCCTGAAAAGAGCGGATTTGCCACCGCAAGATTCTTTCCAAAAGATTCTAAAAATGACTGAAAGTGAGATTTTTCAGTTTACTTGCGCCCTTTTAATATTTTACAGGGGTCCGCACCCTTAACACAGAGAAAGTGCAGTCATGTACGCAGGATACATGACCATTAGGTGCGGGACCACAGGTAAGACAAAGAGAAAGTGCGATACCAGAGTTTTAAAGACTTTTGAGAGATTTTATCTTATTTTTAAGGCTTGACATGAGGAAATGACATTTTAGACTTGCAAAGGAGGAAAGTATGAGTGATAATGAGCTCATACAAATAGCAGAATGTCAAGGTGACAATTTTCAGTGCAACATTGATTCAACAACCATGAGACATACTCTAACAATAGTCCTGAAAATCATAAGAACTACAGATTGCATATGTGTTACCAATGTCTATGCTCCCCACACAGTGGTTGAAAGAATTGAACTGTTAAGCAGCCTTAGAAGAATCCAAAGATCCTTGAACTACCCTTATAAAATCATAGCAGGGGATTTCAATATGGTGGTCAACTTGCAGGAAAAGAGAGGGGGTCTGAGGAAGATGGATAATGTTAAGTCCCTATATTACTAGTATAGTCCCTTATTTTTGTTAGTGTAACCCCCTTATTGTTATTATTGTACCCCTGTAACCCCATATTGTTGTTATTGTGCCCTTAAATTATTATTGTTAGGTCGGCTAGGATTACATTGTGGCCCCACTAGGATTACATTGTGGCCCCATGGACTCCTATATATAGAAAGGAGGTTTTTTAATTTGTATCATCCAAGAATTGTTCATTCATGTAATGTATTGGAGGTTTCTCCCTTGAAGTGGCTTATTTCTAAGGCATTGATATCTCTTTTCTTCTCTTTTTGGCGCTGGTTTCACAACATTTGGTATCAGAGCTTTGGATTCTAGGGTTTCAATGCTCCAAACAAGTCATCGTGGAATTTTAGCTATAACTATTTTCTACGAAGTTTCAGAAGCTGAAATTTTTAGAGTGTGAAGCCAGAATATTGAGGAACATTGTTGAAAATTTTTAGAGCTTGGTTCGCAATAATTTTGGAGATATGATATGTTGAAGTTACGACTGTTTGCGGGCTCCTGAATTTCATTTAAAAAGGTCATCGCGTAATTTTCACAATAAAATTTTTTCTATGAAGGTTTAGAAGTTGAAATTTTTAGAGAGCGAAGCCAAAATCCTACAGAACATTGTCACAAAATTTTAGAGCTTGGTTTGCAATATTTTCAGAGATATGATTCGTGGAAGTTAGGTCTTTTTCAGGCTCCCGAATTTCATATAAAAGAGGTGATCGTGGGGAAATCTTCATAACTCTCTCTGTGAGCATCATATTGGAATTTGGTAAAAAGTGACTGGAAGCACATGGACTATAGTTTTCTGTCTATAAATTTCAGAGCCAAAGGAGTAAACAGTGACACGTGGAAAGTCGTACAAGTTCTCTCTACTGAACCAGTCCATAATTAGGTCATTGTACGAGATTGGATATAACTTTTCCTTGAAGAATCCAAATCAAGTCAGACCTGTGGCATTTGAAAGCAACTTCAGAGGAATACTACAAGGCAGAATTTTAGATATTGAGGATCTACAAGCATAGAGATAAGTCAATTTCAATATCGAGCTCCTCAAAAGCAAGTAAAAGGTGTGATTTTTTTTTTTCCGAATTGCATAAATCTTGTTTGAAGAATCAGGTTGAATTGATTCCAAGGGCATATTGTAGAATAGATATCAGTATTGGATTCTCAAATGGCCCCTAAAAATAATTCAACGCCCATTAAGCCTTTAGAAGGCTCTACTATGACTCATGAAGATGAAGAATGACAACATCACATATCAAAATTAGAAGAGCAAGTGCAACAAATTTCGCTCTCGCAAAGAGCAACAAAAAATGACATGGAAGTTTTGAAGAAAGGCGTGGAATCTAAGATGGATGGTTTGAAGAATGGCATGGAAGCTAAGATGGATGGCATGGAAGCTGGCATGGAATCTAAGATGGATGACATGGAAGCTAAGATGGAAAACATGAAGAATGATCTAAAAGAAGACATGGAAGGTTTGAAAAAGTTGATACAAGAAATGTTTCCTAATGGTGAAAATATAGTAGAGGAAACTCATGATGAGAACAAAATAAATGTTAATCGTGATTTCATAAACTATAATGTTGGAGGTAAGGACCACCATATTCCAAAAATTGATATGAGGAATTTTGATGGAAAGGTTCCTGTAACATGGATACTACAGATGGAGCAATATTTTGATCTCAATAATGTGCAAAACACACAAAAGGTACACATTGCAACTTTACATTTAGAAAAAAATACATTTGTATCGTATCTATGGCTTTTCTCCCGTAAAAAAATTGACACTTGGTCAATTTTTACAGAGGAAATGATAGCACATTATGAGGATACAAAGAGAAACACTTTCTTTAGCCAATTGATAAATCTCAAACAAAAGTGTTCAGTGGGGGAGCACATTGAGGACTTCCAAAAATTGAATATAAGGGTAACTGATATTCCAGAGGAACACATGATTTATCTCTTCATAGGTACTTTAAAGGATAACATCCAACATGAAGTTCACGTTTTGGAACCTGATTCATTGGAGAAGGCATTCAGGTTGGCAAGAAAAATTGAATGTAAAATTATGGTGACAAGGAAGCCTACCACTCACTTTTATAAAGAAGGAAGTGTTGCTACGCCTAGATTTCCACAACCTACAAGGTTGACACCACAACAATTGGAAGAAAAAAGAGCAAAAGGGCTTTGCTACAGTTGTGATAGAAAATACACTAAAGGTCATAAGTGTGCTGAGAAGAAATTATTTTACATAGATTGTGAATAGGAAGAAGAAAATGAACAAGAAGAGGATATACACCAGGAACCAGCCCTAGAAGTGGAAGAAATGAGTCCGACCATATCGTGTAATGCATTGGCAGGAATTACCACTCCTCAAACTCTCAATATAGAAGGAAATATCAAGAAGAAAAAGGTAATAGTGTTGATTGATTTAGGTAGTACCCATAATTTTATTCATTGTAAGGTAGCCAAGGAATTGAATTGTTTCCTATACATAGCACCAGAATGTCAAGTGATGGTTGCAAATGGAGGAACTATAAATTTCTCTAGAAAATGCCATAATATCAAGCTAACCATGGGGGAATATGTATTGACTAGTCCAATGCTTTCCATTCCTATGGGAGGTGTTAATGTTGTACTAGGAGTACAATGGTTACAATCTTTGGGGACGGTAGCTTTTAATTTTCAAGAACTTTTCTTGAAATTTTTTTCAAAAGGAAAGGAAGTCGAATTACGGGGTATTACAGGGAAGCCAGGAAAGATAATAAGCCCTAATGTCATGACAAAGCTTCTAAATCAATAACAATGAGGCATAATTGCACAATTATGCTCACTATAAGTTCCAACATCAAAATCATCTATTTCTGTAGATCTTTAAAAATACTTGGACAATCATTCTAAGGTGTTTGAAACTCTCAAAGGACTCCCGCCTATTTGTGATCATGATCATGCTATTCATTTTATTCCAGGAAGTGTTCCTCCAAACATCATGCCTTATAGATATCCTTATGTCCAAAAGAGAGAAATTGAACGTATGATTGCATAAATGTTAGAGGCTGGTATAATTCAACCTAGTCAAAGTTCTTTCTCTGCTCCAGTAGTATTGGTGCACAAGAAAGATGGATCATGGTGCATTGGCCGGATTATAGGGAGCTCAATAAGCTCACTATTAAAGATAAATTTCCCATTCTTGTGATTGATGAATTATTGGATGAATTACATGGATAAATTTATTTTACCAAGTTGGATATTTTTTCAGGATATCATCAAATTAGAATGAAGACTGAAGATATTCCGAAAACAACATTTCGAACGCATGAGGGTCATTATAAATTTTTGGTCATGCCTTTTGGCCTTAAAAATGCACCTTCTACATTTCAAGGGTTGATGAATTCCATTTTCAAACTCTTCCTTAGAAAATTTATGCTAGTATTTTTTGATGATATACTAATCTACAAAAGGCCTTGGAAGGATCATGTTCAACATGTTGATAGGGTGCTCAAACTATTACAGGGGAAACAATTATATGAAAAAACATCCAAATGTTTATTTGGAGTACAAGAGGTGGAATATCTGGGTCATATTGTATCTCACGAGGGTGTTAAGGTAGACCCTAATAAAATTAAAGCCATTAAGGAATGGAAAGTCCCCACAACCATAAAGCAGTTGCGAAGATTTCAAGGGTTAATAGGGTATTATCGCAAGTTTGTTAATAATTATGGGAGAATAGCAGCACCTCTAACAACATTATTGAAGAAAGATGTATTTTCATGGACTCCTAAAGCAAGTAAGGCCTTTGAACATCTTAAAGAGGCAATGTGCCTAGTACCGGTCTTAGCTATGCCAGACTTCACAAAAAAAATTATTGTGGAATGCGATGCCTCAGGAAATGGAATTGGTGTTCTTTTAATGCAAGAAGGAAGACCCATTACTTTTAAAATTCGTCCAATCAAAGGAAAGTATTTACAGAAATCTATTTATGAGAAGGAAATGTTAGCAATACCGCATGCACTAAAGAAATGGTGAACTTACCTAATGGGAAGACACTTCAAGGTAAAAACTGATCATGATAGTCTTAAACACTTTTTGGAACAAATACTATCTTCAGAAGAGTAGCAAAAATGGGTCACAAAGATGTTGGGTTATGACTTTGAAATAATCTACAAAAAAGGGAAGCTAAATGTTGTTGCAGATGCACTATCAAGAAAGAATGAAGAGGTGGAAGCATTTATTTATGCCATTTCAAATATCCAACCAGATTGGATGACTGAAGCAAGAGATGAATGGAAGAAGGACGAAGAAGTGTGGACACTCATTCAAAAGTTGCAGCAAGATCCTAGTACACCTGATACATTTAGTTGGAAAAATGATTCCTTATGGTACAAAGATTGCTTATATCTTTGTAATAATTCCCAACTAAAACAAAATATTCTTTTGGAATTGCACACTTCTCCTTTAGGAGGACACTCAGGATTTTTAAAAACTTACCATAGGGTGAAGAAATAATTTTTTGGGATGGCCTTAAATCTGATATTCAAAATTTTGTGGCGGAATGTTTGGTTTGCCAACAGAATAAAGTTGAGACAATTATGACCTCGGGTCTTCTACAACCTTTATCCATTCCAAGTCAACGTTGGGAGAAGATTTCAATGGATTTTATCATAGGTTTACCTAAGTCCGAGGGAAAGAGTGTCATGATGGTGGTAGTTGATAGACTTACTAAGTATGCACACTTTTGTGCATTATCTCATCCATTTAAAGCAAGTAAAGTTGCTACTACATTTATGGACACAATTCAAAAGCTACATGGAAATCCAAGGGTTATTGTGAGCGACAGAGATCCCATTTTTACTGGAAATTTTTGGATGGAGTTATTTCCTTGTTTGGGTACTCAATTAGCTCATAGCTCATCTTATCATCCTCAATCCGATGGTCAAGTTGAGATAGTAAATAAATGTTTGGAAGGATATCTTCGTTGTTTTGTATCTGATAAACAAACACAATGGGTCAAGTGCTTACCTCTCGTTGAATGGTGGTATAACACTTCCTTCCATACTGCAACAAAAGTGACCCCATTTATGGCACTTTATGGATATCATCCACCATCCATCACATCATCTTTAAGAGAAAATTCGAAAGTTCAAGCAGTGGAAGATCACATAAAGCATCAACAAGAATTTCTCCAACTCTTAAAGGATAACCTGAATTTGGGACAAAATCGAATGAAACAACAGGCAGATCAACATCACAGTGAGAGAAGTTTTGATGTAGGAGACTGGGTATTTTTATGGCTACAACCATACAAACAAACGTCCCTCAAGAAATCTAAGAAGGATAATAAATTATCACCAAAGTACTATGGTACTTACAAGGTGTTGCAAAAGATTGGTACTATGGCATACAAATTGGAGCTTCCTGCGTCCTCATGAGTGAATCCATTTTTCCATGTTTCATGCTTAAAGAAGGTTATAGGTGAAAATCTTCCAGTTCAAACAATATTTCCAGAAATTGATGAGGAAGGAAAAATCATATTGGAACCTGAAGCGGTCACGGAAATAAGAACTCGACAGCTGCGGAATTGATCAATTTCAGAGTATCTCATCAAGTGGAAGAACTTACCCACTGAAGATTCTACATGGGAGGATGATAATTTTATACAGAAGCACCCAAAGCTACTCAAGCATTGAGGACAACACTTTTTTGAAGGAGAGGGGCATGTTAGGTCCCTATATTACTAGTATGGTCCCTTATTGTTGTTAGTGTAACCCCCATATTGTTATTATTGTGCCCTTAAATTATTATTGCTAGATCGGCTAGGATTACATTGTGGCCCCATGGACTCCTATATATAGAAAGGAGGTTTTGTAATTTGTATCATCCAAAAATTTTTCATTCATGTAATGTATTGGAGGTTTCCCCCTCGAAGTGGCTTATTTCTAAGGTGTTGATATCACTTTTCTTCTCTTTTTGGAGCTAGTTTCACAACAGATAAAGACTCAGAGGCTTTCAAGGCAACCATAGATGATCTAAACCTTATAGACATCCATAACAAAAATGGTTCCTTCACCTGTAACAACAAGCGTGGTTGTGATAGGCAGATAACCTCAAAATTGGACCGCTTTATCCTTTCAGAGGAAATCTACATCATCTCCTAGGAAACGAAAGCGAGAATCCTTCCTTAGGTTGGCTCAGACCACTGGGCTATCTCCCTGTTTGTCCAGTTCTCAGTTGGACCCAAATATAAACCCTTCAGATTCGAGGCTTTCTATCTTGATCACCCATAGTTCTTGGAAAAAATGAAAGAATGGTGGGAGACCCCTCAACCCAACCACAGAAACAAAATGTACAGGTTCCAGCAAAAATTTAAATTCATCAAGGTAGAGGTAAGGACCTGGAATAAAAACACTTTTGGAAATATCATCTCGGAGAAGAAATTGTTGGAACTAAAACAAGAAGCCCTGCAGCAACAAATCATCAATAAAGACCTCAATGAGCAGAGAAAACAAGAGGAAATCCATCTCTATAAAAACAGGGAGGAAAGGGCTGCCCAAGAAGAAAAACGTTGTCAACAAAAATCCTGCTTAAACTAGTTGAAATGTGGGGAGAAGAATACAACTTTATTCCATCACTCTATGATCCAGCACAGGAAAAACAAGAAAATCCCGAGCCTCAAGACCAAACAGGGAAATACAATACACACCCATGCATATCTGAAATAATAACTCAACCAATACATTGGATCACTCCTCACTGAGACTAAAAATTACAGGTCTGAAGCTATAAAAAAATAACTGATCACATCCCGAATCTCGTGACTTGGGAACACAATCAGATACTACTTAGAAAGGTCTCAATGCAAGAGGTTGAGGAGGTGGTTATGTCCATGCCCAATGGAAAAGCACTTGGCCTAGATGGATTCACCGCTAACTTATTCAAACTTGCTGGCCCCTATTGAAGATGGAGGTTCATGAACTAGTGGAGGAATCTCGTATTCAAAAGTCAATCCTAAAATATTTGAATGCCACCTTCCTCACTTTTATTCCAAAATCCGATGATGATGACTCCCCCAACAAGTTTAGAATCATTTCTCTCTGCAATGTCATCCATAAAATCATTTCCAAGGTCTTAGAAAACTGAATCAAGACTATCCTAAACCTCCTCATTTCTCAGCATCAATCAGGTTATGTTGAAGGTAGACATATTCTGGATAGTATCATCCTCTCTTAGGTAATCATCCATTCTCTCAAAGTTCAAAATAAACCTAGCATGCTTATCCAATTGGACATGTCCAAAGACTTTGATAAAATTAGTTGGGAATACATAAGGAAAGTGTTGGAGGCTTTTGGCTTGAACAAGAGATGCATTAAATGGATCATGGCTATGGTTTCAGGGGCTTTTTTCTCCATCCTTCTCAATGGCTCTCCCTCCCACATTATGAACCCCACCCGATTTATTAGGCAAGGGGACCCCATATCTCCCTTTCTCTTCGTTATCAAGGCTGAGGGTTTAGGCCACTCCATTTTGGTTGCCTCCTCTAATAGAAGTATCTCAACCATTAAAATTTATAACTCAACTCCCCCATCTACCCACCAACAATTCATAGATGATAGCCTACTCATAGGCGCTCCCTCTATTAAATAAGCCTGTGCTTTCAAATCCATCCTGGATGAGTTCTCTAATCCTTCGGGTACCTCCATTAATGTGGATAAATCCAAGTTGTTCTTCCTCAACACCTCCCTAGCCATCCAACAAAACATAGCTGAAATTCTAGAATTCAGACTCAGCACCTTCCCATCCTAATATCTGGGTGTCCCACTCATGGATAAACCTCTAGCCAAATCCAACTGGGAAAACCTAACTACAAAGCTGGAAAAAAAGCTAGTCAACTAGACCTTCTGAACCATAAACTTGGCCGATCGCCTGGTGCCTGTTAAATCAGTCCTGCAAGCCATTCCTCTCTAATCAATCTATTGTCACCTTAGAAACATCCAAAGGAACTTCCTCTAGAAATGCAAACATGATAATGGGAAATGGGCACTAGTGGCCTGGGACAAAGTCTGCAGATTGAAGCAGTAAGGAGGTTTAGGTGTGAGAGACCCAGAAATGATGGGAAAATCCCTAGGGGAAAAAACTTGGTGGAGATGGATAACCAACTTTCATTCCTCTTGGGCTGAATTATGGAAATAAAATGTGCTCACACTCATCACCTTGATACTCTCATCCGCTTAAGTGGCACCATCAAAGGCTCCACAACGTGGAACCAAGCTTGGGGAAACAAATATATTATCCAATTTAACCACTCTGGGAAATTGGTGATCGTGAAACTGCCTTATTTTGGGATGACAAGTGGAAAAAAAGCCCTAGGCTTAATCAATATCAATACAAAAAAATCAAAATTTGAATTCAGAACAAAAACAAACTATTGGTGAAACACTACTGGAAGACCAATAATCAGAATACAAGGTGGAGGGAGTGGCTCAAAGCTTCAGATCAAGATCACCTAATCTATCACTTAGCCTAGAAGATTCTTTCTGAAGAGCTCAACCAAAGAAAAATACAAATTGAAGGCGAGAATGAAAAACTCAGGTAGGGGAAGAACCTAGCTGGCCACTTCAATATCAAGGAAGCCTAAAGCTAAGTGGTTTCCCCCAATCCTATTCCCTTTGATAAAAAATGGAAAGCCTTATGGGACCACAACCATTTGCCCAAAATTTCCATTTTTCTCTGGTTAATTATGCACAAGAAAATATTGACTCGGGACAACCTCTAAAAGAAGGGCTTGATTGGCCCCTCCACTTGCACACGTTGTAGAAACACGAGGGAAACCACTGATCACATGTTAAATGAATGCACTTTCACCTCCAATATATAGAATTGGGCCTCCTTGGTCTTCAGAGCTATTGACAAGGACCCCTCCTCCATTCTCCTTACTATTGAATTATGGCATTCCTCCTTCTCATCTCATCCGCAAATCAGTCGCACCTGGAATCTCCTCCCAGGAATAATATGTTGGTCTGGGTGGAAAGAAACAAATGACATAAATTTCAAAGACTTGTAGAGGATGGAAGAAAAAATCATATCCACTATCAAACAAATCCTTCATGAATCGGTTGCCCTCTTGAAGTTTGCCAATCCTTCTAATCCACCTTCTCAGGAGGAACTCCACATTCTACACATGTTGGGCATCCATATCTTTGTCCCTTCCTATATATCCCAAAGCTCTCTGCCCCCCAGGCTACTGATCTCTTATGGATTTCTTTGGAAATTGGTTTCATAAAGTTAAATTACGATGGCATTGTCAAAGGAAACCCTGGCAATTCGGGCTTCAGTGGATCTTTCAAAAATTCCATAGGGAAAATCATATGGCTTTATGACAGAAATATTGGTCATTCAACAAACAATGCAAGAAAAATTTAAGCTCTGGAATACGGTTTGAAAATTGCAAGGGATCAAAAATTCTGGCCTCTAATTATTGAGGGGGATTCGATGGTCGCTACCCAAGTTTGTCGGAAACTCCAACAAAGCCAGAGAACTACATAGGTTTCAGATATTTGGCGGCTCAAAAATATTGGGTATCTCCTTCCACGGTGTCAAATGTAGAGCGAACCAACTGGCAGACTGATTGGCTAATGCTAGGGCAGAAGGTAATCTCTGCCTCCTCTCACAAGCGTGGGATGATCGCGCGCAATCCAAGGTAAAGGAAGATTGTGTCATCATCATGAAAAATGAAAGGCCGGTTAGGTACAACACGGATAAGCAGGGCTGCTTATCCTCCTTTGATTTCATCATGATCTCAATCCCCCATAACCTCCTTCGCATCAGCAAAGTTACAATCGCCTCCACGTACTCTACTGCTTGCGTCCCTTTGGGCCTATCAAGCTTCATGCGCCCCTGTCGCATTAACCACCCTCCACACTGCGCGTGCTTTCTCATCATTTCCCTCCCCTCGATTTCCCATCATCGCACATCACCCACGGCCTATGCATACCTAGCCTCCAGGCTTACTATCTCATTCCACTGTGATTCTTCTCCCAAGCACTCCCCCTCCCCCTGCATGCCAAGGTTACTCCTTTTATATGTGCCTTGCAACAATCCGCTCCTCATTCTCGTTAAGCCCAGCTCTTGGTGGAATCTTCCCTGCATCCTTCCATTCTCCAGGCCCTCCATCAATATGCCTCCTCGTTTCTCTGACCCTCCATCCCAATGGAGGCGTGGCCGCAGTCGCGACTCACGTTGGTATTCCACTAACAGACCTCCAACTACAAGAGCGACTACCATCACGAGAAATAAATATATAATCTATGATAACATCACCACTCATGAATCTAAGGATCACATCCTTAAGCTAGAAGACAGAGCCAGGAACATCCTCCAAAGGGTCTCCACGGAAGAGGTCGACATTTCCATCAACTGGATCCCTGATCCCGGATTTACCAAGGCGAGGGAAAACATATTTAGCAGAGCTATTGAGCTCCACTGGCAGACTAAAAACATGTTGGCTCTAGCTCTGCAGGAGTAGTCAAATTATAGTAACATAGTGGAAAATAAATTAGATTCCCTCACAGATAAATTCATTATCTATGTGGGTGAGGTTCACCATCGACGTTTTGTTGATAAAAGCTCTCCCTATTACACTATGCTCAAGCGAAGAACAACTATTCGTCACAATATGTTGAAGATCAAAGGGGACGCAACAAGCCCCTCCACGATTGGGAAAGCCCAGCATGCCACAAATGAAGGCAACACCACAGAGCGCCCCATCAGTATTGACGATTACCCTAGTGAAGACAAGGAATAAAGGCTTGCTCAGTCCCATGAAGCTCCCAGGTTTATTTTTGCTAATGTCAGGTGTTCTTCTATTTTATTCGAACTACTGTATTGTAAAGTTTCTTAGCCCGTCGGGCCCTTCTCTTTATGTGAGGCCATGTTGGAATTTTTTGTTTGGGGCTATGTTCCCACTTTTTGTAACTGTATCACCCCCTGTGGAAACTCCCATGTAAATCGCCTCCCAAGAGGGTCTTCTCTTTTGCATCAGTTCTCTGTTCTTGGTGTTAAAGATTTTGCTGTCACCATCTTGCTTATTTTGTAATCTAGTTTCCATATGTTAATATGACTTTCGAATTTACAAAAATTAAAAAAATTGAAATCCGACAAAAAAAAATAAATGAAAAAAATTTAGGATAATTAATTTAATGAAAATCGTAAAAGGTGTTTAATTAATAAATAGGGTCCCCATTATTTTAATTAAATAGTTAAAAAATGGGGGGTGTTGGGTTTTCCCTACAACAATGGCGACACGTGGGAGAAGGACCAGTTATCCTTGATTGAAGAGAATGAACTGTAATTTATCCAAAGGTTAGAAATAACGGAGTTCATGAAATCGTTTAACAGTAAAACATTTACATAGGTCCCCCCTATATAGATTAAGCAATATGATTTTGTAAATATAAGTACTTAAAACATACTAAAGTAAAAGTGATGAATCCAAATTTAAGAAAAAATTGTTTTAAAGCTTCCTCATATGAAAAATAGAAGAAGGTAGAGATATTATTTTTTGATAAAGCACATATCCATTTTATGATTGGTCTCTGACATCGATTCACTGCTAGCGAGCCTAAACAGTACCCAGACCGAGTTTTATTTTATTCCATACAGGCTTAGTCCCACTTCCAAAGAGCGTTCATAGCCCCAACGAGTTTACTTATATTTCCCATGTTTCCTCTTTTAATCACCCTTTTGGAAAGCACATTTGCAAGATTTTATTTTATGATGTATTTGAGTGAAAGGGGTGAGATGGTAATAGAGATTTATATTTAATGGACATAATACTTTCATATTTTTCTCTCCAAATTATTTCCCTAGAATTATCAACTAGAGGATTT
Organism: Pinus albicaulis; assembly: GCA_034641835.2. NCBI lineage: Eukaryota > Viridiplantae > Streptophyta > Pinopsida > Pinales > Pinaceae > Pinus > Pinus albicaulis. The sequence goes on along the minus strand of CM076581.1, from coordinate 1,635,560,994 downwards.
TATGTGGAGGGGTGGGAAGGATTCATTGTGTTAAACTCAAATCAATTCTTTCATTGAAAAAAAAATCTCAATCACTTATAAAGGGTGTGTGTTCCTCCATAAAAAATATTTAAAGCAATATGGTTTTATGGTTCCATAAATATATGCCTTTAATGATAAATGAAATTCACTGAAATAGATAGAGTTAAGAGATTTCCCATGTATGCCAATCACTGTTAGGTAAGAAAAAGTCCCTTCTCATCAATCATGGCAGAGTCACCAAAATCAATTCAAAACCAGAGCAAAAGGAAAAGAATTGTTAAAATAAATAAGAAAATAAAGATAAAAGTAAAGAAGACGAAAGGTAAAAGAAAAATCCAAATTTAAAAGATGAAATTCAACAAGACTACTTATACAAATGTCTCAACAAAATAGATAAAAGAAAATAAGTATATGTACGTTTCTTCCTATGCAGGGAAAATTTTAAGAACCCCCCTAAATTTATATATATATAAAATAGGTGAATCCCCATGATATATAGGAAAAATGGAAGGCGATTTTATTAATAATATAATATGTATATATAATTTTTTGGCGAATCTCTCACGAGATTATATTATCCTGTAAAATCATGGCGAATCACCAGTACAAATGGCGAATCACTACTACAAAATGGTGAATCGTTGTCTACTGGAGTTTGGAGTGTTGGTTCCAATGAAGATATGGTAATTGAACCAGGAGTAGAAGGAAGAGAACCACCGAGACCAAGCATGGCACATGGGGACTCGTGAGGGAAGTAGTTCTCGTGTAGTTTGGAAAACGCGTTCTTCTAGTTCTGCTTATGTTTATCTATATCAAAAGCCTGGCTGATTGTTGATAGCTTAGCCATGGATCTATTCTTTGTTGCTTCTTGTTTGATTTACTCTTTATTGTGCTTATGTACGATCCATCTTCTTAGGTTGAGTCATGAGTGTTATCTTCTTTCATGGAGGGAGGAAGATAATCTTAAATCGATTCTAGGGGAATTGCCACAAATGGGAGGGGAATGAATTCCCCAGAGATTGTACGGGTGCTTCTTCACCTAAAATTTGCTGCTTTGGGCATATTTATTTTGGAGATGATCATAAAAACAAGGTACATAAATTCACAGTTCCAACAACAAATAAATGAACTACAACAACAAATTAACAACATAAAAAATGTTCACAAAAGAGATATTGAAGATATTAATAAAAAAATTGTCGACTGAAGTTGATACAAATTTTCATTTGAGAAGTCATAATAAATCTATACCGATGGAAATAAAGAAGATAGAGAAAAAGAGAAGGCACAACAAAGATCCAAAAACAAGGATAAGAGCATTGACACCTACACAATTGATGTGGAAAAACCTAATGTTGTTATCAATGAAGTTGTACTAGTGAAAGAGCTTACAAAAGTTGAAACTCAAGTACATATTCTCAGAATAAATAATTATTATTTAATATGGATTACTTTATATAGTTCATGATGTTCTTGTGAAGTGAATTGTTATGTTCACTTCCCCAACAATCTCATAGCAGAAATAGAAGTAGTTCTAAACATAATACAAATTACACTTAACAACTCAAGAGCTAAGAGAAACAACAGTAACATCGAACAAAACCAATTGAACCCTCTACATTGTTAGTTGAATACATCTCTCTAGGCTCATTAAGGTGATTATATAATATTATAGGTGAACTTGTGATCTAGCATTTGTAATCTATCAATATAAAAGGGGCTCTACACCTTTATGAAAAATGTGTAAAGGATCTAGGAGTCTTGCTCTAGAGGCAAGCATTTGCCTTATCTACATCTACATACTTAGGCTTCTACAGATTTAGATCTCTTATGATCACCCTTCTTTATTAACATTGGTTCTGCATTCTAGTTCCCTAGTCAAAAGATGGGCATACACAATATTGGACCATTCCTTTCAAATTGTCCCAAGTTCATTGTGTCATCTATTATTGAAAATGTAATTATAGGAACTCTTGAACAAGGTTATCTTGCAACAAGGTGAAGAACACTTTTAAAGAGGGAGTTTTAGAGTTTGCATACCTTGATGCTCTGACAATGTTCATGTGAAAAACAGAAGCACACTAGCAATAGCAACAATTTAGATTCTGCTAGAAATGAGGAGGTGCAACAATGTTAGAGAATGGTGGGTTGTTGATGAAATCTTCCTTGAACAAGGAATGCACACTTTGAAGATTCTAAATATATTTTAGAGTATGGAAGGGAGTAGTGGTCTAAGGTTATATTTCTTTAGGTTCACATATGGCCAATGTGATGATGTTTCCCTTAGCAGATAGGGGGTTCAAGGTTTTGTAATAGTATATTGCCTTGGTGGAGAACACTTGTAAAGTGGGAGTTTTCGAGTTGTCTTACCTTGTTGCTCTGACAGTGTTCATGTTTAGCAACAGAGGTGCACCAACAATAGTAACAATTTAGATTCTGTTAGAACAGAGGAGGTGAAACAATGTTATAGAAGAGGTGCAGTGAAGGGGAGAGTTGGCACATGCATACGTCATCATCAGTGTTCTACTGGTATAATTTTACAGACCTCAAAACAATTCCTTACACCTCATACCAATCAAGATTGGTTTCAAGACTGTGTCATCTCACAACTTAGATGTGTGTGAAGGATCACTGCAACTCAGTTTAGTGGATCTATAATATTCCTAGACTCGATCCGTGGAGGGATTCTACTAAAAATATGCAGTGACTTACTTCCAGACATAACTACTTAGCTCATCTCGGCAAGCAATGATGTTGATGTGGTAATATTGATGATATATGTAGATGACATCATTATCACAGTTAGTGAGGTAAAAACAATTACTAAGGTTAAATCTGATTTATCTTGCACTTTTGATATGGAAAATTTAGGCCCCCTACATTATTGCTTAAGTTTGGCAGAATAACAAATGTGTTTTTGCTTCACAAACTAATAAAACCAAAGGTCTATTAGGCAAATACAAAATGGTTGATTGTTAAAATTCATCTACATTTATGGAGAAAGGGCTAGAAATTTATGCTAAAGTTGACTTAAAATCAATAAATAAGTTGATTTACAGGGAATTGGTCAGATGTTTGATTTATCTTACAAGCACTAGGCCAGAGCCTAGTTTTGCAGTCAGCTAGCTGCTACATATCTAGATATATGATAAACACTAAAGTAGAACATTGGGAAACAATGAAAAGGGTTTTGAGATATGTTAAAGGGACAATGGATTTTGGATTATTATATGGTGAAAAGTGCTGCACTTTAGTTGACTGGCTATATGGATTCTTATTGGGCAAGATCAGTGGATGATTGGAAATCAACAAGTATTTATTTGTTCAGTGTTTGAACCAGTGTTGATAATATTGCCGAAATATCGCTATATTTTCTCTATATCACGGGACGATAGGAAATATCGCCGGGTACTCTTGGGCCATGGCTAGAAAAGGGAATTCAGTCTTTTTTTTTGTGAGGCTTGGAGAAGGAAGGGGAAGAGCTTTGTGGTGGTTGTCAAGGAAGGATTGAGGAACGAACAGCCATTATCACCATCAATTAAGAATATTTTGTTGATCAAAGATTGAAGAACAGTGAGACAAACTTTATTTCTTCCATTAACAGATATGTTCTTAAAAACCCCTATGTTAATGATTTTTTTCATAGATTTAGGGTTATGCTTGCCAACAATTGGGTGCTGTTTCATGGGTTAGAAAGAAACGATGTTGTTTTCCTTTCTTCTATTGAGGTATAGCATATGGCAGCAATGAGAGGAACATGTGCAGTAGTTTGACTTAGAAGAATAGCTGGAGATTTGATGCTTGAACAAACCAAGCTAGAATTTGTTTTCCATGTAAATTCATGAGTGCACCAAATACAATGATGTACAGTGTCACTTCATCAAACAACTCTTAGAAGATGATGTTGAACTTCAATATTGTAGCACACAAGGGCAGACTGTAGACCTCTTCACCAAGCCGCTTGGTTTAGATAAGTTTGCCAAATTTAGAGACAATCTTTGTGTATTTACCACAATGGCCATTAAGAGAGGATGCTACTGGAATTATCAATAATGGTCATTTATTAGTAATTAGCATTTACTTTACAATTAACAATGAATAAACAGGAAGATGTTATGTAACATCTTTCTGCACTTCATTTGTACATTTGTATGAAGACATTATGATTTGATAAATCACAATCTGATGGTACCCTTCTTATGAGCACGGTGTCCTCTCTGTTCAATATTTATATAATCCAATAAGCCTGACAGGCCAGAAATTCCCCTAAGTTCAATCTGTTTGAACTTTGAGCTCATCATTAAAGGTTTCCCTGTACCTCCTCTGTAAGAATGAGATTCATGTGATTCTTATTGTGGCTTGAAGATTTTTGCCAATTGTTCTAATCAACAACTATTTGTCCCTCATGTAAAATGACCACCGATATGCTTATTCTGATTCAATATACTTAGAAAAACATGCCTCAATATTTCTTACTTTTGAAAAATAATATGCAAGGTCCATTCGATACATGTTTCATTGAGTCTATCCTTAACTGCCAGGCTCTGACAAAGGGCTAACTAACCAGTAACACAGGATTTTAGTGCCTCTGTTTTATTATTATTTAAATGGACTGGCATCTTTTAATCTAACATGTTTTGTTAGAAGCCCCCATTTTCAATTTAATCATTCTTCAAATGAAATATTTGGTTGGTAGATTTCAGAAAGCATTGTGGTGTCAGATTCTAGTTAGGTTTCTTCCAGATAGTGCTAACACAAATAAGATGCATTTTGAATAAACTGTGCCCTGGGAATGTTTTATGAAGCTTCAAAGTTTAAACTATTATATTTATTGCAAATGGGAGACATCATGTTCTGTTTACTGTTCACAATCTAGCCATGCATGGGAATAAGAGCTCGATAGGCCTTTGCAGGTTTGGAAACCTCTTTTGGAGATTATTTTTTTACCTTCCTAACTTGGAAGTAGGCTTACTTGGCCTCTTTTTGTGGGGAATGTTGATTCCAACTCTTTTATTTTGAAAATAAAAAGCAAGCTTAGATTTCAAATTTTATAGTTTGCATTTTAGAAAGAAGATGCATAGAAGGCTTACATAGTTATGTACACTTAATCCCACAGTCTCATTGCCACTGTTGCTTTTATTATTTCCTGAAAGTCCAGGTAGAATTTACTCCCCATGCAAGTGGTATTGAATTGCCACATTTCTCTGTTTTCCCCACATGTTTGTCAGATTGAAATACAGCGGTTCATTCCCACCTTGGCCTCATCAAGGGACTTGATTAATCCACATATTAAAGTTTGTCCTAGTGCTGCTGTAAACACAACTTTTTCTATAATACCTTATTAGGGTCCGCGGAGAGGGACCTCTTTAGCCTTTTGATAACTGCCTTTTAACAGAGGCTTTGAAGTCACTTGGTTGTTTCAGTGAAGAGAAGTGTCGAGAGGATATAAAGATGGACCAAACCTGTGGCATGAATATTGTGAGTTATGTATGGGTGTTTAGTTCAGTTTGTTTAAAGTGCAGTTTGCAGGTTGGGGGTTCAACAAAGTTACTTCAAATTCATGTTTGTCTCTTGACTGCATGATGACTTTTTGAGGCTTTTTTCCACTCCTGCTTGTGTCAAGCACTTTGTATCTTTGTTGTGTTGTTGCAGTGTTATCACTATGAGTTCCATTCGTGTGTTATTTTTGTCCACTTGGTCTTTAATATGTGTTTGGTTGTGGCAGAGAAGGGTTACTCTGAGGCTCAATGTGGTCTTGTATGTACATTGTTGGTGAAAGGATATCTGTCAGAGGATGGTGGTTGTTTTGTTATCACTATCAGAGGGCTACCAGTACAAGTACTTTTGTTGAAACTCTATGATTTTTGTAGTCTGCGATTATTGAACTCTTATGGCGGGCAAATTGTTTAGTCATGGATAAGTTTGTTCTTTCTGGATTGTTCTAATTTTGAGATTAAATTTCTAGTGATGTGTGAATCCAAGGTCTAGTTAATGGGCAACAGCTTTAAGGGACTTTCTTTTGGTAAATAGTTTTAGGGAAAGCTGCATCCTGGATTATTTTTCAACATGTTGTCTTTTAACATTGCTCTTACCTTGCTTACATTCTCCCACCTTCCAACTACATCATATATGTTTGCAAGAAACACATAAATTCCAGCATTTTCAGGCTCTAACTTGAGAAGGTTTTTTGACACACGCTCTGCCAACTCTACATTGTAGTGAGCACTACAAGCAGAAAGTAAAGTCCCTCATACCTCACTATCAGGTTCTATTGGCATATTTTTTATAATGTGCTCCACCTCATCCAATCGGCCAACACGACCAA